>VWPV01011355.1:0-51167 GCA_013389885.1 Geococcyx californianus | reverse complement strand
CTACAGCACTTAAAAAGGTAAACATGTCAACCCTGGAGTGTCTTGATCCACAATTGTATTTAAAAATTTAAAATTATGTTTTCTTACTCAAGAGCTACTGACCATGAACATAGAGTGAGGGAGTCCTAAACTTCTGCTCCTAGTTCCTGTTGCACTCATGTCCTGTCCTTTGGATCTAGGCATGTAACATTAACTTCCCTACCTCTGTAATTAGTGGAGGGAGGTGCAAGTCTATCTCAATATGGATTGCAAGAGTTTTTTTAGCTGTGAGCACTAGAAAACACGGGAAAACTTGCGTAGTTTTTTCCATGTTGTTGCTTTACAAACTAGGATTCAGTCTGGTATGAGAACCTTAAATTTTTCTACTCTTTTTTGAGAATAGTTATAGAACTTGAACTAAAACCACAAATTTTAATTGAGTGAATTTAGAAATAATTGTATAAATACAAGAGTATAAATAAATGTATAGTGTATAACTAATAAATAAAGCGTGTATCTCTCTACGTGCATGCATAAAGTAAGTATATGCAGAGAATGCAGTATGTTTGGAAATTGGAAAGTAAAAACAAAAAACATAGCTCTAAGTGTCAAAGTGTTTTTTAAAAAGAAAAAAAAATGGGACCTGGAAAAGCTGCCTGTATTCATGCATCACATCTCTTGTCAAGATCACTTTGATATGAGCAGTTGCAACCTGGCAAGGCTGTGTTTGTACACAGGTTAGCTTTAGCCAAGTTGTCTTCCCACACCACCCCACCAAGCAATGTTTTTTTTTTTTTTCCTGACTTGTCCATGTTCTGCTTGAGTCAGAAATTCACAGCGATGTGTTCAAAAATGTCTTCTAGGCTCTCTGTGATGAAGGCCTTCGTGTTACTATTACTTACAGCAGTACCAATATGTCCATGGCTTCTTATCTGTGCTTTTTTCTCTAAGTAAAAGAAAGGATTCCCTCTTTGTGCCTCACAGAGCTGACTCGTGTTCCTGTGTAAGGTGTTTTTTACAGGGATGGGGATGAGGAATTGTTATTTAATGAGTGGATGTTACGTATCAGAAAGAAGCTGTGAGAGTACTTAATACTTAAACAGCTGAAAGCACTCTTTATGTAGAACTACGAGTATGGAGTTAAGCCACCTGGAAAACGGTGGAATGAAGTATTGCTTGTGACCAAAGAGAAAACTGAAATTATTTCAGGTTTTCTATCCTGCCACAAGTAGGATGGTTCAAAACAACTTGGTTAACTTTATTTTGTGTTGCGTTCAGTTAAATGGATGTTTTTCTTTACAGATATCCCTCTTAATAATTTTCATATGCTGATAGCAATTGTTTTTGATCCTAGATTATTCTGAAAGAAAGAGAAGAGAAGAAAGGCCGTTTATCAGCTGACCATAGCCTTTTGGGATCTGGTGATCAGAAAGAGGTTCATATAAACTTGACTGCTGATCAGTCTCAGGAGCTGGCGTCTCAAGAAGGTTGGTCTCTTTAGTCCCCCTTCCCTCTCCCCAGCTCTACTAATCTGCTTATTTTACAATGTTGTCTTCGTTTTTTTCATGCAATGCAATTTATTGATGTTGCCTTTAAACTTTAACGTTATGGAGTAATAGAATTTAAACCCTCTCTGTCTAAAATGTCCCTCAGTTGTGGAAAGCTCGGTGCAGTAAAGGTCCTAAGTCTGTAGTCTCCATACAGCCTTCTTGTTAATTTCTCTTGAGCGTAGATGTTCCCAGCACATGTTGGCACTGATAGCACAAAATGTGACCTGTTGGCATGCTGTGTTAATTCCAATACTTTTTAACCATAATCAAACTGAAAGGTATCTGAGAAGATACCAAACTGTAAATAATGCTTTCCAGTTCGTTAAACACTGTTGCTAATCAACTGCAGTGTCTGGACTGTTGATTAGCAGCAACAGCTCTGAGCAACTGGGAAAAGCCAAAGAATTTTCAATGTCTTTGACGTGTTTCAGTGGGAGGGCAGGAGGTGTGTGTGTGTGTATCTTATCAAGATTCTAGATGTACTGCTTCAGAACTCTTCTTCTGAACTACCTGCTTGACTTATATTGGCACAGTTTAGCCTCAACCCAGCTTAACTGGCAGCGAAAACATAGCAGTTGGGCTCCCAGTTCCCTCCCCACCAGGGAAAGGAGAATGAGGAGAATATCTTGTGGCTTGGAAACTAAACCAATTCTAATGAAATGAAATAATAATATTGTATTTTTGCAAGGGAAGGGGAGACTAGAGAGAGTGACCTTCGTGACCCCTATACAGAGTATGACATCTGTAGGATGGAATACTCTGTTGGTCAGTCTGGGGTCACCTGTCCAGTCCACCCCTCCCTGCACCTGCCTCCCTTTTTTTGTCTGTAACTTACAGCACTCCACCTGCTGGAGAATGGCCTTGGTTTCTATAGGAATAAGTATAAGCAGTGGCCTTTCTGCATACCAGTGCCCTGCGTTATCACTTCTAGAGACAAACACTGTGTGAAAAACATGCAGTTAACTTCAGAAAATGAAGTTACTCAGACAAGACTCAGCTGAAGTTAGAAAACTGAGTCAGCTCAAACTAGAATATGTATATGTGTATATATAATATAGTAAAGAGCTGTTGGAAGAAGTTGCAGGATTTAGGCAAACTGATCTTTGGATGTTATTTAATGAATATTCAAATACGGCGTATTTGCCTGACACATGCTGAGTGGGTATGTGCTTGTTTTGTTTCCCCCCTCTCAAGTGCTTCTCCAGGGAAGAATCCTATCTAGTGTGTTCAGAATGTAATTTGGAAAAAGCAAAGGAGAGACATGTAAGAAGTGTGATGGTTTGTTTTATGGGGAAAATGTCTTTGCATTTTATATTTTATATTTATATTTTGTAACTGTCTTTCAGAAACTGGACTAAGTATGCCCAGTGATACTTCACTTTCACCAGCAAGTCAGAATTCTCCATACTGCATGACCCCAGTGTCACAAGGGTCACCTGCAAGTTCCGGAATAGGCAGTCCAATGGCATCTTCTGCAATAACCAAAATTCACAGCAAGAGATTCAGAGAGTAAGAATTTTGCATTATTAATATAAATTCAAGGCTTGTCCTTCAGTCAGCCTTGTCTTTTAAGTAAGTTTTGAAGGGTTTGGTAGACATAGGAGGGGTTTAATGAATATAAGATACCCTTTCATCAACAGATGTTTCTGCAAGTATTTGCTCCTTTGCCGTATATGAATTGCTACATATCTGTGTGTATGCACACGTACAAATGTGCATGTACCTTTGTGCACTTGGGATTTTCCCTGGTTGCTGCAACAAATGAGCCAGGTAGAAGTATTCTCTAAAATTATTTTTTAAAGGAGGGCTTTGGGTGGGAAAGGAAGAATACTTAATGCTAAAAATACTGTATTAGTCATTCTTAATACGTTACTACTTTTTTATTAATATATTTTTATGGACTACCAAATTAAGGAAAAGAAAAGTTGCCTGTGGCACTTATTGGGGTATCTTTTCGTATTTTTTAATATTCTTTTCAAGGTAAGGTATATTACTGGAAATTATAAATGTTTTCAAGGTGTATTTTTAACTTAGACTATGCAGTCTAATTTCTAAAGCCTTTAACAAGTTAATACCTGTTCTAAGGAAGTAAAAATTGTATTTGGTAAAAGGAAAGTTTCAGTGAAGTCATGTTCATTTTGTGCTATGCTAATCTTTGATTTTTTTAAATTGACAGATATTGTAACCAGGTTCTAAGTAAAGAAATAGATGAGTGTGTGACACTCTTGCTGCAAGAGCTTGTCAGCTTCCAGGAACGGATTTATCAAAAGGATCCCATGAGAGCTAAAGCAAAGAGAAGACTTGTTATGGGTCTGCGTGAGGTTACTAAGCATATGAAACTCAACAAGATCAAGTGTGTAATCATATCTCCCAACTGCGAAAAAATCCAGTCAAAAGGTATAAATGATAAAACAAGTGGTGTGCTGAACTGTTTTCAGTGTTCTCATGTTGATTAGAAGTGCTTATTAGCAAATGTTGAAGCATTTTTAGTTTCTATGCATGATTATAGCACCATCAGAATCAATTGGACAATCCATGTTCGTCTCTTCTACTCCATTCTGGAAGAAACTTGTTCAGGAGGGGTGAACAGCCCAGAATTTAACAAAAAGATATAATACATACAATAGGCTCCAGTTTTATTCCATTCAGCTTTTGAAACACCAGGAGTCCTGAGCTCTGGCTACTCTTAAAGAGGATTCCTTAAGACAAGTATGAATGGGTTAGTTAGCCAACCAACACATTTTGCCACAGCAGCTCAAGAACTGTGAAAAATTCTGGTTTAATATGTGTGAAGGAACAATAGAGAGTAGTGCCTTGATCTGTACTCGTGTACTATAGTAGAAATGTGTGTAGCTTGTTATCCTGTAGAACATAGTAGCTGTTGATTGTATATATTGGAAGTTTCAGCGACTGATTACAGTTAAAATGGGCTAGAGTTGTATCTCGCCATACTGACTTCAAGTGACTAGATGTCTATTTAAAACTGCTTCCTTCAAGGTGGACTAGATGAGGCTCTATATAACGTAATAGCGATGGCACGGGAACAAGAAATTCCTTTTGTCTTTGCACTTGGACGTAAAGCTCTTGGCCGTTGTGTGAACAAGCTGGTTCCAGTTAGTGTAGTGGGTATCTTCAACTACTCAGGTGCTGAGGTGAGTAATTCCATTCACATAAATGTCTGGAGGAAACAGCTTTGTAGTTTAGAATTGATTTGGCATGGAGAGCATACCTAACTAATATGGATTTGACAATGGCCCTGACCTGATCTATATTAGCATGTGGTTTTCTTTGAAATTCAGTATTTAGAGCTGAGAGACTGTTGAAATGCTTTGGTCTCTGTAGGTTTCAAATAGACTTGGAATGCCACCTGAGTTTATCTGAAAGGCTTAAGACTGAAACCAGTATCTTTTCAGTACATCTCCTCAAAGTTGCATAAACATGGAGTGGTGTTTTATTTCATACAGAGAACAACTAATTTTTGATTGAAGTAGAAATATTTAGCACTGATAAGCTTAAGGCTCACTAGATAGGATACATTCACTGAAAAAGTGTAATTTAAAGTGAAAGTTAATAGTAAGAACTACTGATTATAAAAACTGCCTTCCTATCTAGGACCTATTTAATAAGCTGGTGTCACTGACTGAAGAGGCCAGAAAAGCCTACAGAGATATGGTTGCTGCAATGGAACAGGAACAGGCAGAAGAAGCCTTGAAGAATGTCAAGAAAGCGCCTCATCATATGGGTCACTCTCGTAACCCCTCTGCAGCAAGTGCTATTTCGTTCTGTAGTGTTATTTCTGAACCCATATCTGAAGTGAATGAGAAAGAATATGGTAAGTGTGTTTAAAATTTTTGTGACTAGAAGCTGCAGTTTGCCAAATGCTGCTTATTGAAAATTGTAGATAAAAGTACACTATTTCTTTGTAACTTAGGGTATTCTACAGTTTTCAGGGGTAAGAGAAATTGGTCAGTCTTAAGGTAGCACTTTTTTAGTAATTTTTCCCCCTGAACTATATAGAAAATAATCTCAATTTCTAGTCCTTGAAAGTGTCACTGAACTTGCATCAGCAGAGATGGCTTCTGCAGTTTTGCTGAACTGGTACCAAACACAGAATTTATTATGTGATTGAGGAAGAACTGGTGACAGAAGGTAGGAACCAAATTGTTGATGTATCTGAAGGTAGGACAGGTAACTTAAATTTTGTATCTTGAGATTATAGTTTCAAGATTCAACATTTAACACAATGAATGATTATAGTGTGAGCAAAATGCAAATTTGTTTGTCCAGTTGCTTAGCCCAGATGACAGAGGGGATAAAAGGGAGAATGATTGTTTGAAGTCAATACTCATCTTTTTTAGGCTTATGATGAATTAAAAAAGGTGCTATTTTGGTTTGAGTTAATTCTTTTGTGGTGTCTCTAACTTATTTGTTAAATGTTTTCCAAAAAATTCTTTAACAGATGCAGTAAATTGCCACTGTATTAAGTCTTTTGATTTATACCCGAGTAACTTCTTTGACGGCACTCACTGTTAGGTTTGGTGCTTCCTTTCACAGGTTACATAGGAAACTAAGTGCACAAACTTCCAACTTTTGTAATGTCTGGTTTAGGATGCTTTAAAAACCCAAAGCTGTCTCCCCTCTTCCCCCTTTTTCTAATGGAAATTTTTCTAGCAAGTGTAGAACAATATTAAATTATTAGCTCCTACGGCTGTTTAAACAGATCTGGGGTGTTCAGGAGAGAGATTGTTATACAGAAAGAATTAATGCTGCTTCTTTTGAAACTTGTAGAAACAAACTGGAGAAATATGGTGGAAACATCTGATGGGTTGGAAACCTCTGAAAATGAGAGAGAATCTTCCTGTAAAACTGCAGCACCAGAAAAAGTTGTTAATGGTCAAAATGAGAAAGCCACTCTTAATAAACAACCACTTCTGGCTGCCACTGGCGCTACCTCAGCAACAAATCCTGGAAAATCCACACCAGGTGACAAAGATGAGGTGAAACCAGATGACAATCTGGAATGGGCCTCACAGCAAAGTACAGAAACAGGATCGCTGGATGGCAGCTGCCGAGATCTTTTGAATTCCTCCATGACCAGTACCACCAGTACTCTTGTACCAGGAATGCTAGAAGAGGAGGAGGAGGAGGAAGATGATGATGAGGAGGATTATGCCCATGAACCAATTTCCGTAGAGGTTCAGCTTAATAGCAGAATTGAATCTTGGGTTTCAGAGACCCAGAGAACTATGGAAACTCTCCAGCTTGGGAAGACCCTTAGTGGTGCTGAAGAAGACAATGCAGAACAAAGTGAAGAGGAAGAAATAGAGACTTCTGAGCAGGCTGATCCAGTCACTGATGGTGAGGAATGGACAAACGATAAGCATGCAAGTAACACTCAACATAAACCCATCACCTGCAGTTCTTTGAATAAAGAACCCACAGATTCCATCTACATGGCATAAAAATAAGCAGGAACTCAGGAACTTTTTAGAAACTATGTTAAAACTAACTGTTGTAAAGGTTGCAGCCGTTATTTCATATGCTTCATCTCAACATTTTGCACTGTTTAACATTTAATATGTGTATTTAATTCACAACAATATTTTTGTAGCTGTCTTGTTACTTGTTTGATTTAAAAACTAGCTTAGCTTTTAATCAGTATCTATTTCCCAGAATAGAAACTGTGTGGAAAATCTGCTCAGTAAGTGTTCATTTGATCTTTTGTAAAAAGAAACATCTTGTAACTGACCAGTTTTAAGCAAAATTCTTTTAAGATGTGACTGGCTAATTTTCAAACAGATAACCTATGTTAAGACTGACAAATTACCAGCACTTTAAATTGGTGTTATGGTGTTTATGCCAGGCACATAAGTGTATTTGGCTGTGACTTTTCCACTTCTACCTAGAAATACAAGTAAAATTTTGGTTCTCTTCAAAGAGAAGCAACAAAACCCCATTGGCAGTCTTAATGAAAAGTAAACAGTAGAGAAATCTGTGCGATTCTTATGCAAAGATAGATGCAGCTTTTTAGTTCGTCTCCACGAATGAATGATTAAAAAGCTGCTGATAGTTGAGATGGTCACCAGTAAGCTGTAACAGCTTCCATTCCAGAAAAACTTTGAGAGGGATATAATGAATGTTTTTGGGGTTTTTTTACAAGGTGGAAATACTGCATAAGAAAAAAAAAAAAAATGGGAAAGAAAACAAATTCCCAATACTCTCCACAGTTGCTGTCTGCCAAACCACACTAAATGAATCATTAACCATAATCCCTATCCAGGGCTTTTAGTAACCTGATGATTTCCTCTTTCTCCTGTCACTGACCTCAGGAATGTTGGTTTGCATGCTGTAATCTGCATAACAATGCAAAAAGCAAGGGTAGTTGTTTAACAGCAAATGTGGATGATGTGGTGGCTCAGTGTATCTCCTGTTCATCTGCATGCTCTGATCCTGGCCACCCTCGGGTTGAGTTCAGGATGTACCCTAACAATTCCTACTCAAAATGTGACCTCTTTTTGGCTGCTCTTACAGTTGTAGCAGCATTAGGAGTTGAACTCTAGAGCAGAAAAGGAAGTAGTTATTCCAGGAAAGGGGGAAGTGCCCTGTAGTACGGGGAAGTATTTGGTGGTTCAGAGGTAAAAAACCAAAAATTTGCCCTCCCTGAAACATACACATTGCTAGAGAATTGCTCCGTGTGGTTTCTTCTGAATATTGAAACAAAACCATTAACTGATGAACCCATTTCGGATTGAGAATGGAGAATGTGTCTAAACATTGCATGTAAGGAGTCCATTTCCATCTTTGTCTTATATTGGCAAGGGATGTACTGAAATTGCCAGCAGCAGAAGCTTCACTACAAGAGTAGCCAAAGAGTAACTCGCACAAATAACACTTTTACAGTGAACATATGATTCTTTTAATTCTGCTTCATTTTTCTTGATCACTTCTATTGAAATGCATACTTTGGGTAGGCTGAAAAACACAAGGG
Source organism: Geococcyx californianus (assembly GCA_013389885.1). Lineage (NCBI taxonomy): Eukaryota > Metazoa > Chordata > Aves > Cuculiformes > Neomorphidae > Geococcyx > Geococcyx californianus. Next base: position 42,650 of record VWPV01011355.1, on the reverse strand, counting down.
ATTCATAGCGTAGTTCGGTATTTAGTCCACACGTATTGATATGGGACCAACGCTTACAGTAGTAGGGATGCTGGCATTTTAAGTTGCACTGGGAAAATAAGACTCCAGGTTTAGAAAATGTCTACCCCTGGGTATTTTTGGATGCTAATGAGAATAATAGAAACTGTGTATTATGTAAATAACGCTTTGGTAGGTGTAGGCATAGCAAATGCTATGTAGATAAGCAGTGTAGAGAGCTGCTAGGACAACTGGCTGTTCTGTCACGTTCTTAGTTCCTTAGTGTAATCTTCCTAGATGTTAGGGCAGGCATTTTATAGGAAAACAAAGACTAAGGAATGATGCCTCCTGAATGTTAAATCTTTTACTGTACATATGGCAGATTTCCACTGTCTGTGTTTTGAAAGAGTGTTTGCTTTAGGAAATGATAGGTGTTTGAACTGCTGACAAGCAAAACTTGCCCTTGGATGTGTAGGCATATGTCTCAGTGCCAGCTGAGATCAGTGTATACACTGAGGGCACGACTTCACCAGAACAACAGAAACAGAGGTGTTTGTAGTTCTTCCTTTTGCTTTTTCAGTGCCAGTGATTCAAATAACTTTTGATCTTGAAGTATTAACATCAAAGGCGCATCTTTTTATATGTCTTTTCTGAACTTGGACTGTCATTTTAAAGTTTTCTGACATTTCTATCAAAAGTCTTGTAATATTCAGCCCACTATTTAACTGCAATTTTGCTACAAGTTTACTAGAATTCTTGAAGGTGATATAGCACTTCTAATATCTCTCGATTTGCCAGCAGATAAGGAACTAGTCTCTCTTTAAAATGTGTTAGATCACCCTTAGAGGAGCAAACTGAAACCGAGCAAAGGAAACTGGTTTTAGTGCTTCCTTTTTGATAAGCTGGGAATGAGCAATAACTGAGAATGAAATTACAATTCTTTTGGGAGTGATCCATTTGCATCTAAAGTTAGGGACGTTCCTTGCTACTTAGAGCACTTGAGGAGAGTATCTCACTGTGGTAATTTTGATTCTGTTATCACCAGAATTTAAAAGGAAAGCATACCAATGTTTTACAATACCGTGATTTTTTTAAAAAAGTAGCTGAATTTCTATTGCGTTACAAAAGTATGCAGTTTGTAATCCAGGTTGTTACTGCCTCCTTCCCCCCCCCCCAAAAAAAGATGTTTCTGTAGTTATAGGTGTATAGATATTTTTGTTGTGAAAATGATTATTCAGAAAACGAATCTACTTTTTCTTAAGACATTCTTTATAGAAATGATTTCACCACTTAATTTATCTGGTAAAATAAAAAAATGTGTCTGTGGTAGGGGTAGGGATCTTTAAAAGTGATAGCGGTGGCTATGTGTACAACCTATTTATATAAATACTTAAAGTATCTCTGTCAAAATAATAATAAAACATGGATTACAAGTATGTAAAATTCTGAAGAAGTTTTGTCCTTAGTTGGACCGAGTGAAGGTGTCTGAGTAAGGTTAAGGTCCTGATCCTGCTTAAGAGCGTCGGTTCCCCTGGCTTCAGCTGGGGGCCTGTTGATCCACTTAAGCCGTGTGCGGGTGGTTGTAGGATTGGAGCTGAACAACGACAGAGGGTATTGACCTGTGTTTTAAAAATTCATTATAGAAACGTTCAGTAATGCACTTGTTGGTGTTCTTCTGGTAAAGATGAGGTGTCTTTATGCTCATTTGGGTGGGTGGGAGCTTACACTATGTGGTTCTGTCCAGTTCTTTAACACAAGCTTAAATTTTAATAATGTTACTTTAAATACGTATGTAAAAAAGTGTTATTGTTTGAAAAGCTGCTGTTTGCTGAAACTGTCTTTAAGTATTTCCTGTGAAGTTGTGCCAACTAATGAAATGATCGAGTCAATTCCAACGTTAGCCATTTAAAAATTAGACATGACAACTTGTTAATGAAACATAAACCAGCTGAAGCCATAGAAACAGTTAACGTGGGTTTTCTACCCACCCTGCCACACACAAGGAAATGTGAGAATGTCTAACCCAAACCTTCCATGCCAATGAATGGTAACACTGAAAGTAGAAACCCAGTTGGCACAGCCCACCTTCTAAATGTTCATAAATAGTTCATATATTTTACTTTTAAATAGATTCTACTAAGGAAAGCTGTTTAATGTCTTAAAATTTATAGTAATACTTAGGTTAAAGCAGTAGAAAAATCATTATGAAATACGATATGAAGGGGTTTGTTCCATTTCTTTTTTGCTGTATGAAGGATAATTGTTCTGTCTACCGTACTTTTTGGAGTAATAACAGCTTTTTTGCACTATGTAAATACTAGTGGGGGTTCTTCCATAACTAATAAAAATTATTGTAGAAATTTACAGCTTTATTACCGTGGTGGTTTTGTTCACAATTATTTATCCTGAGTTTGTGGTGGCAAATGCTGCCCCGGCACTGCAGGAGGTGGAGAAAGGCCTGTGTCACACCATACTTGGCCACAGGGTGGAGAAGCCTTGTGGTGGCTCCTCACCTCTGGCCGGTGGTACCCTGAGTCCCAGCTCGGGGCCCCAGACTGAACGGTCACTGGCAGAGAGGCTGAAGAGAAAAACAGGATTAGGTGAGGATTTCTCACGTGGAGTCCACGTCCCCATTGTTCCACACATCTCGGTGATGACTAGAAAAATGTTACGTAGAAAAACTTTGCATTCTTCAGAAACGCAAGGACTGAACTGGGTCTGGGCTAGTGAGATGGAAATAACATTTTATTAAGAGCAAATGAGTAAGAATAACTACAACCACCTCCAAAACCCAGGATCTCTTGCGTGCTGCTAGTGTATGAGAATTGAAGTTGACCTGCCTTTATTGTTGTACTGGTGCATGAAGTCACCTCTGGAAAATAACACAAAGTCCTCAGTGTGTTGTCTCTTGGTCTCCAGTGACTCACTGGTAGCTGCTCACACTTCCCTGGCTCTAGTAACAGTGTCATTAACTGGTTTTGCAACTCCCACGTCGGAGAATATTTGTAGCAATTCCAAAACGATACAGCTTCATCCTGTAATTTTTCATTTTCTATTTATGTGCTTTAACTTCATGTTTCAGTTCTGTTAGTGCAGTTGTCTTTTCCTGACAGTGCTGCTGTTCTAAACCTCACCTTGTAGGTGCTATCACTTGCTGTCAAAATTACTCCTCACACTTGGGTTTTGCCTGCATCTTCTCAACCTGATCAGAATTCTGGCAAGTATGCCAAAAGTAGGCGGCACCATGTGATTTGTGCTGTGGAATGGACAAGAAAATTAATTACCCTAAAGCCTTACAAACTGATTTTTTGTCTCTTTCTTCACCAGTTAAAAAACATGGACCACCTTGTAGTTTCCTTGAGAAAAGCTGCTTTGCTTTATTGAGAATTTTTTTTAAGTAACACCATAGGTGGCACTTGGTGGTTTGCATTGATGGACACACAGAAGAACCACTGGCAGCAAATAACTCCTGCCATTGCTGCGCTGCAGTTCCACCAAGCAGCATCAGCACCACCTGAGCTTCCTGAGCTCTTGGGTACCAGGTTTATAAAGACAACGCTGGGAGCTTCGGAATCTCTGTCTGATATGTGGGAAGATTCCAGTCAGTCAAATTGCACTATTTATTCAACAAGGGTTACTGCCTCCTTCTGCTTTCAGATTTTTAGGATCACTGGGTGTAAAAGTGGGGACAGGGAAGGGGTGTCACAGATTTAAAAAAAAAATGCTCTGTTCCGTACTGCTTCAAAAAATAAACCCCACAACACACCTTAAAGGTGGTGATGCACCTGAAGCCTATTCACCTCTTGGGGTCTTTTATGAGTTAGCAAACAGTACAAAATGCGGGGAAGCCTAAGCTGGAATGTTCTTTTTGGCACCAGCTACAGCCTCTACCGTGCCCGTAGCTGCTGGATGCCAGTTTTCCACTGCTGCCTGGGCGCGCTCCCTCGCCAGCGGATGTGTGTGGGTGTCCATCTGGCCGCTGTCAGAACGCCCAGCTATCTCTCGCAGGGTTGTTTTCCAAGGACAGTGCTTTAATGAGTGAAGAAGAATTTAGTAATTGTGTAATACTGACAGCAGAGTTGCTCTTGTATGAAGGGAAATGGGAGAGGGGGCACAGAGTGAATTGTGTTTCCTGCAGTTATCTGTGCGGCACCTCTGTTTGTGCTCAGGTTCCCCTGGAGATTGCGGAGGCTGCGGGAGCACTGTGTGCACAGCCAGCGCCTCGGTCTGTATTTATAAGTAAAGGTGTCACAGATTTACACTATATTTCACCCACCTATGCTTCTACAAGGCTTTGTGCCAATATAGTGGGTTTCTCACAATAAATATTCACACTCTGAACTTGGAGGGGTTGTACGCTTTAAAAAAAACCATTGCAACAAACGTCCTGCTGTTGGGTGGTGCATTTCAGGAAAAAACCCTAAGTGTAAGTTCCTCAGAGCATTAAACACTATGATACATTTCAAGCAAGGGAAAGGCACGTTTTCAGATGTTTTCTGCCTCTGAGAGGGTTATTTCAAACTCTTGGGGATTTTCCAGCTGAAGTTGAGAAGGAAAGTGCTCCTTCTGCTGTTGACTGCCTTGAGAAGGAGGAGGTGAGCACTGGAGAGGTGAGGATGTGCAGCAGAAAAGCTGCGGGTAGCAACAACTGGAAGAAGCTCTTGCAAGACATTCCTTAGGGGGGAGTGGTGATGGTAGAGGGAGAAAGCAAATTATCAAAAAAAAGCAATCAGCAATGTTGTGATGTCACAGTTTCCTTTTGGATTTACTACAGCCAAGTTAAAGGCAACCACCCAGGGATGGAAGCAGGAGATGCTGAGTGAGGGTGTGTCCTTCAGTGTTTCCTTGGATCTCCTCTGTGCAGCTGAGGAGCCACTGGGAGAAGTTCAGCTGTGTTGCAGGATTTATTCTTTCCATATATGTGCTAGTGGATTGTCCTACAGAAATACAGCTTTAAGCCGAACTGCAGAGAGGGTGTTCCCTGCGGGCTACTGCATGGATACCGAGGCCTGTGATGCCACTACAGCTCCACTGCTTTCCGTGTCTGTTTGAGCTGGCTGTAGTTTTGTGGTGCTGTTGTGGAAAGTTTGATGTGGAGGGGAATTCTGCAGAGAGGAAGCTTTAGGCTGAGATTTGTCTTTGTACCTTCTTGCGGGGCTGGGCTCACAGCCAGAGCCAGGCATGAGCTGCTTCACCTGCTCTTGCTTTCAGTACTTTGTGGGATGGCGCATGTAACGTGAGGCTGGGTTTTGCTTGTGGCCATTCTTTCTCCTTGCAAGAAGTTTTGAGACAGACCTGCACGTGTTCAGCTGCAGGGATGCACCCTTGGCCCAGGCAGAGCAGCCCTGCCTTCTGCTGTCTTATCCCAGCATGGTTCTGCTGTCTTCTAGTTGTAGTTTTGGACAAAGTAACGCTGTGAATGGGTAAACTGGGCTGAGAGAAACACAGTGTGGTGCCTGCAAAGGAAAACTGTGATGTGTCTGTAAGTCTCCCAGGCCCTGTTTTATGGAATGATGCTGTTGGATTCTTCAGAGCTAGAACAGGAGAAAAGCAATGATAGTCTAATCTCTGACTTTTGTACCTAGTGATGCGGTAACAGTGGTTCCTCTTTCTTCCTCAAACCCATTAACTCTCAGCTGTGCATCTTCAGCTCCTGCAAACCCCCTCTGACTCTCCTAAAAAGCTGGAGCTGGGCTGCAGTTGGTGAACAAGCCTGGTTTTAATTCAGCACAAGGAAAAGGCATCTGTAGGAGGTAAAACAGCGAGAGCAATTCAATATATGAGAAAATAAATTTCTCTCAATTGAAATGAAGCACTGGCTGTGCAGGACTTGTGGTAGCACAAATAAGTGTACTCTGGGGCTTCCCAAAGGTCCCTGCCACTACACTGCTGGTTACAGGGTTTCCTGCTGTTCTGTAACACTTTGCTGATTTCTGCCAGCATCAGCCAGGCGTGACGATGAGGAAGGGAGGTGGATCAGCTCGGGGCACCTTAGCATGAATTAATTCTGCTGTTGCTATTTATACAGAGAAAAAAATTCTTCCATTTACTCTGAATTCCAACAGAAATGCTGTGTTGTGCCAGTTGCAACAAGTGTGTAACTGCCTCCTCTGGGCTCCTGCAAGAGTGCAGCTGTGTTTCAGGTGTGCTCCCAGTGCAAGGCTTCTGAGCTGGCTACTCTCTTCCTAAATTGGTTCCCAATTTGTCTTGAGCTCTCCTGTTGCCAGCAAGCACCACATGCACATGTCCTGGCATCTGCCTTCCCCAGCCTCGTGCCGTTCCAAGAGGGTGGCCAGGGCTGTTAGCAGCCAGGTAGAGCTGTGTAATTCCACAGCCACACTCCCAAGGGTTCCCTGGGGCTCCAGCCTGGCACTGCTCCTTCCTGCTGCTTGCTGCCTCTTCTGCAGCTATTTTGAAGAGTTGCTAGAGTTGGCTGTAGCTGGTTGATTGCTTGCTTCCATTCCTGTGTAACAGGACTTCCCCGTCAATATGGTCACACCCGGCAAAGCTCCTGTCCGCTATGACTGGGGGCTGCCCACATGAACTTTCATGCAGCATATTTGAGGCTGAGAGACTGTTTGGGGCTGTAAACGAGTAGTGATGGAGGGTTTGGGTGTGATGTGGCTGGTGATGCATCTACTGAGGGAAGTTTCAGTTCATAACTGTGCACCAGAAGGCCTCTCGTAGCCTGAGAAAACACGCTCGGTGCACCCTTTGGCAGCACACACTGTAAATGCCAGAAGCCATGGGAGGGGCAAAATGACTTTTCCCTGTCTTAGAATCATGGAATAGTTTGGGTTGGAAGAGACCTTAAAGGCCATGCAGTTCAACCCCCTTGCCATGGGCAGGGACACCTCCCACCAGCGCAGGGCAGCAGTGGGTGCGTGGGCAGTGAGCTGGGGCAGCTCCCCAGGCCCTGAGCACTGCAGGCAAATGGGAACTCGAGCTGTGAGAGAGAAACATAGGCTCCTTTTAGGCAGTACACAAGGCTGTAGGCTCAATTTCAGCACTGCTTAAAGGAGCTTTGTTCTCTGTGCTGGTTAGAGGCTGATTTCCCAGTATCTTAAACAGAAATCTTGTTTTTAACCTTGAGAAAAAGCTTTTTAATTTACAAAGGCATGGTATTTTTCTTGTCTCTCCTCCCCCTCCCTGCAATGGCTGATATTCCTCGGACAATGCCGCTCTTTGCTGTGTTCTGCTCTCGAGCTTGTATTTCTTGATCGCTGCTGAAAACAGAGCTTGTCACAATTGCATTTTTCTCTGGAACTTGCTGTAAAACATCAGCTATTCTTCACCTCCCACACTGTAACCGCACTCGCTGGTGCACGTGAGCTGAGAAGTGCCGGTTAATGCACTGACCTCCCTCATCTCGCTAGGAAACAGCCCCCCACACCCTTACCCAGCGCCCAGGCTGGGCAACGATGGGGCTGTGGGGCAGCAGGTGCTTCTGCCGGGGGGGGGCTGGAGAATGAGCTCTTGGGTGATTTAATGAAGGACAGGCTGTTGTATCTTTATTTTGAAAATTTGCCTTTTCACCACATGGGTTTGAAGCCGGTCCTTTTACCCCTTTTCACCTCCAGGCTGTTGGCTGCTGCAGGACACAGTGGGACCACATCTCCTGCAGGCCCCCACATGCCCCTTTTCTCACTCATACAGGTAAGGAAGGCTCAGATTGCCTCCTGGGAAATTGGTTTAAAACCTCCTGAAGCGGGTGATGAGAGATCCCAGACGAGGACCAGCCTGGGCCAGAGGCAGCCCATGACCATGAACTGGTCTCTACCTGAGTCAAGGCTTGGGAGAGCATTCCGCTCACCAAGCCACCTTTCCCTAGCACCACCATCTACGCTGAGGGGCGGCTCTAAGGCAGGAAGACCCTTGCTGTGTGCTCAGAGAAAAGGTGTGAAATATCACAAGCCTGATCTCCCAGAAAGAGGGAATTTCTTTTGGCTGGTTGCATGTTTTTCACGGCAATAAAAAGAGAAATCTAGGAGGTCCTCCAGGACAGGGACATTGAAATGAAGGAGTTAAAGAAAAACGTTCATACTAAGAGAGTTTCTGTGCTTTATGCACAATCATTAGTGCTGCTAATCACTTCTGAATATTTTTTATCCTTTTGTGCTCAAAGCCATCATTAAAGTTCCATGAGAAATTAATCACTCTTCATAACTTGTGGCTTGCCTGGGTTTTGCCTTGGGGTTTGATTTTGTGAGGGGTCTGAGCCATCTTCCCCCAAAAAAGGGTTGATTCAAAAGTAGCCGCTTCATCTTTGATCCACGTTTCACCAGTACAGTCTGGAGTAGGGGTTTTCCCTACTTTATTATAGCAACTATTTAATCTTCTAGGATTAACACCAGCTTTCGTACAAGAGAAAAACAAAATTGCAATGGCTGTGTTGATTGATCTTTGTCTCTTCAGCTCCCTGCCCAGGATTTTCTCAGCCTGTCACAGGCAGGGCAGCGTGGCCTCCTCATCCACCAGCAGCTGATGCACAGCACAGACTGCGAGAATGAGGCCAATATCGCCGTGAGCAGGAGGAAGGTGAACTCAATACTGAAAACCAAGCGAGAGAAAACCCCTCAGAAACAGAGGCTGCTGTGTGGGCTTCCCCTGTGATACTGCATTTTATAGAATCACCTGGTTGGAAAAGACCTTAGAGATCGTCGAGTCCAACCATACCTGTCCGCTACTAAACCACACCCTGAGAAACTCATCTGCCCGTCCTCATCTAGGGATTGGGACTCCAGCACATCCCTGGGAGCCTCTGCCAGGGCCTGAGAACCCTCTCAGTGAGGAAATTTTTCCTGATGTCCATTCTGAACCTCCCCTGGTGCAGCCTGAGGCCATTTCCTCTCATCCCATCACTGTCACTTGGGAGAAGAGGCCAACGCTCACCCCGTCACAGCCTCCTTTCAGGCAGTTGTAGGCAGGGATGAGGTCTCCCCTCAGCCTCCTCTCCTCCAGGTTAAACACCCCCAGGTCCCTCAGTCTCTCCTGGCAGGGCTTGTTCTCCAGCCCCTCCCCAGCCTCGTTCCCTTCTCTGGACGCGCTCCAGCCCCTCAGTGTCCTTCTTGGAGTGAGGGGCCAGAACTGACCCCAGCACTCGAGGTGCCCTCCCCAGCGCTGGGCACAGGGGCACAATCCCCTCCCTGCTCCTGCTGCCCACGCTGGGGCTGACACAGGCCCAGATGCCACTGGCCCTCTTGGCCACCTGGGCCACTGCTGGCTCGAGTTCAGCCGCTGCCAAGCAGCACCCCCGGGGGCAGCCGGGACCCGCCAGAAAAGGGGGAGTTTGAGGGATTTCAGGCCCCCTCCGGAGGGGCGCGCGCCCCCTCTGGGCCCTCCCGCCTCGCGCCCCCCCTTCCCTCTCCCCGCTCCCCCCTCGCGCCGGGGGTCGCGTGACCCGGCTGCGGGCGCTGATTGGCTGCGCGGCGCCGCCCCGCCCCGCGCCTCTCACGGCGCGCGCGCCCGGCCCCATTCACAAAAAAACTTCATTCATAAAAGCGGCGGCGGCGGCTGCGGAGCTTCTGCCCCGCGGGGAACGGGGTGCGGGGGCTCTGGATTGCGGGGCCCGAGGGCTTTCCTGCAAGAGGGAGCGAGTCCGGCGCCGAGAGCTGCAGCGCGGGGATGCTGTTCTGCCCTGGGGCAGAGAGCCGGGCACCTGCCGGCGCTCCTGCCGGTCGGAAAATGTGTTTGAGCTGGTAGAGCTCCTCGCTCTGCTCTGTGCGGGACGCGGCGGAGCTCTGCTGCAGCCAGCACTCCGCGGCTGACGATGCTACAACTGTGAGTCTTCAGGGCTGGGCGGGATTTGGTGCCTGGCTTGAGGCAGGAACCAAGGCAGATCTGTGCTGCACCGCGGATGTGCCTCCCCGTGTGCTGCTCTTATTGCTGCTCCCAAAATGCCAGCTGTCCGTGCGGCTTTAAGCCTCCTCCACTGAGGAAAATAAACCACTCGACAAGGAGTCAGCAGAAATATCCGATAGGTTTCTGTTTTTAAAATTGTTTGACTTGCTCGTTTTCCATGTAATTTAACAACACGAGGCAATTTATGCACGAGCATCCAGTTCCAGAACTGCCAAGGCTATGAGAGAACGCAGCCTGCAGAGCCTCGGTGCACACGTCCTGTATGTAGGGTTATTCCGACATCCAGGAATGCTGCACAGGGCCAAGTACAGCCGATTCAGAAATGATTCGATAACGTCCCTGGATGAAAGTACACAAAATACGTCTTTAAATATCAAAGGTTCTTCCTCCTCTTCCCATTCTTCAACGCCTAGTTTGCTGACGGAAGATGTCTCCTTGGGGCCACGGGACACCTGCACCACCCTGTGCACGCTGATCCCCCGGATGGCTCACATTAAACTCACCAACCCATCAAATCTGCCAGGCTTGAAAAGCTTCTGTCTGGGAACGAAAGAGGTGCCAAGAGTTAAACTCGCTGAGTGCGTTACCATCCCAAGCAGCCCAACTTCACCTGAGATCAGCTGCCTCTCAGTGTCTTATCCACAGCCTGACCTGGACAAGCTGGCCTTAATCCCAAAGCCGGCGGGTGACTGTGCTGCGCGGGGAGCTGAGGAGGCCACTCCTGTGGGCAGGCAGGACAGGAGCCTCGCGCAGAGTGGGGAAAGCGTGGGGGAGCCGGGAACGGCCTACGGCGTGCGGGTGAGTACTTCTCACGTGGGTCCCATTCTCTCTAGCTGCAGGGTGACCTCTGTGTTCCCAGTCCTGGAGCCAGGGCCTCAAACCACTGGCTTCTCCCATGTATTTCCTGTCTCCTGACGTGTGTAGGGCTGTGGTATCAAACTGAGGGATTTAAAAGGACCACAGGCACTCCCAGAGGTAACACAGCATCTATTTCCAAAAGGCTATCTTTAGACTCTCCAAGGAGCGCAGCTGAGCTGCAGTTCGAACAGAGGTTGCTTTGGCATGAGATGCACGTTGGAGGAAGAAGGCGGCCCACAAAACCAGCTTCCCATCCCTTGCAGAGCAGCTCCCAGGCACTAGGTGCACGCTGGCTCATGCTGCTGACTTATTCATCACAGAGGGTGTGGGAGAGCTGCTGGGAGTGCTGCTGCTGCTGCTTGGAGCACCTCTCTCCTGCGCCTCCTGCCCTGAGAGGTGAGCAGGCAAGATGCGAAAGCCACCTTCTTCCTCAGGTGCTATAGGGCTGGTAATGACAGTATACAGAACCCCCTGCCTATTTCTTGAGAAAACACCCTGAAAGAGCCTTTCTGATTATTTTTCATATTGTGGACAGGTTGGTGTGTGTCATCTTCTCATCAGCAGTCAATGGCTGAGAGGAGCCCATGCCTCCTGGGCGCAGTGCTATTGCTCCCTCTGCCCGTACCACACTTACAAGCTTTCTAATTCTCTTTTCCTCTCTGGACTTCATATTTGAACCTCCTGAGGTTCAACAAGGCCAAGTGCAAGGTCCTACACCTGAGTCGGGGCAACCCCTGCTATCAATACAGGATAGAGGACGATGTGATTGAGAGCAGCCCTGCAGAGAAGGATTTGGGGTTGCTGGTTGGTGAGAAGCTCCACATGAGCTGTTAACATGCACTCACAGCCCAGAAGGCCACCCGTGCCCTGGGCTCCANTATGGGGACAGGCTGGGAGAGTTGGGGCTGGGGAAGAGAAGGCTCTGGGGAGACCTTGTAGGGACCTTCCAGTACCTGAAGGGGCTCCAGGAAAGCTGGGGAGGGGCTTTTTCCAAGGGCCTGGAGTGACAGGATGAGGGGAACAGCTTTAAACTGGAAGGGGGAAGATTTAGATTGGACATTAGGAAGAAATTCTTCACGGTGAGGGTGGGGAGGCCCTGGCTCAGGGTGCCCAGGGAAGCTGTGGCTCCTCCATCCCCGGAGGTGCTCAAGGCCAGGTTGGATGGGGCTCTGAGCAGCCTGGGCTGGTGGGAGGTGTCCCTGCCCGTGGCAGGGGGGTGGAATTGGGTCATCTTTAAGGCCCCTTCCAACGCAAACCATTCTGTGGTTCTGTGCTTCATGGGGGACCTCTCTGAGGGTTGGTTGCTGGTGGGAGCCTCCCAGCTCGGTGGGGAAATGTTTGCCTGTGTCTCTCCCGCGTTGTCCCGCTGCTGTTGCTCCCGTGGCTGTGGGCCTGCAGGACCCGGCCCAGGAGAGCTGCAAGAGCATTGCTGATGTGTGCCAAAATGTGTCCTGGCTGAACTCTTGGTGGTTTTATTCAAGCAGCCCCTTTAATAACAAGCAGGTCAGTCAATAAACAGCGTGGGGATTTCAGGCCCTCGGCATCAGAGCGTGGGCAAGGAGCTCATTTACCCAGCGACCACAAGGCTCCTCCGGGAGCTGACAAGGACACCTCGGCCAGGCTGGGAAGCAGCCAGGGGCACAGGGCTGCGGTGGCACGGGGGGGTGGTGTCACCCAAAGGCAAAGCAGGGCCGTGTGGCTGTGGGAGCCGCTCCTAGTCCTTACTCCAGACCTGACCCAGTTCCCCCAATCCTCATCCCTTTGCCCTGGCCTTCACCCTTCCTCCCTTGGTATCTGAAGACACCTGCTCTTCCCACGCAGCTTCTCGTGCCTCGTTATGGTGTGGGTTCTTTGGGATCTCCCCAGATACTGTTGAGGAGGAAAGCTGGGTCTGTGTTAGAGGACCCGCTGCTAGCAAAGAGCCTTGGCCTTAAAAGCGTAATTGCAGTCTGAGGAGGATTTGGCACAGGCATAGAGAGGATCTGCAGTTACTTTAGAAAGGCAATAGTGTGGTGAAGTAATGAAATGCCTTAGGGAAGAGACTGTCCCCAACAGACTGGAGTGAGGCAGAAATTGTCTTTCTGGGGTTGGCTGAAGAAGAGGCGGTGCTGGGCGCCTTGCCTCTCCCAGCAGGCAGTGCAGCTGGGCATGGCTGGTGGTGCCAGGGCACCTGTGTCGTGCCATGTGTCACCTGGGCTCTGGTGAGGAAGCAGAGACCTGTAATGGCACCTGGTCCCCTGAGACACTCGTGCAAATAACAAAGAGCCCAAATGTTCATATTTTAATAGGAGCCCAGACGGCTCTGATTCCCACACTCTTATCTTTCAAAACGTACTTTGTATGCAGGTTTGAACCAATTCTGTTGGAGCCCTGGCCTGATTACAGTGCTGCAGAGAGTGGTTTTTCAGCACAAAACCAAATAGAAGAGAGAAATGTGTGTGTGTGTGTCTCTGTATATTTGCAAACTTTTCCCTGGGCTTTTCACAGAATTTATTTAAAAATTGAGAACACCTGAATGAAAGGGTCAAACTTTCCCAGGAAAACTTCCATTTATCAAACGCCACCACCTGCTGCTCCTTAGGGAGGAGGCTGTGCTGCACGAGCAGGACAGACCAAGGGCCTTTCTGTCTGTCTGTCTGCTGCTGCTACCAGGAGGGAGGTGAGAGCAGGGCACGTGTGTGAGGCGAGGTCCTCTGGCACTTCACTTGCCACCCCGAAAGACAGCAGTGCAGGGTCTCGGGCTAGCACTGAAAAACCACTGGTGGATTTCTTTTTGTGTGTTTAATGGTCTCCAATAGGCTTTTTTCTTCCATGAAGGAGTGCAGTTGGTTTTCCAGCCTGTTCTGCCTGGGTTTTGTGCTCTCTGGCAGGTGCCCTGGGGGTGCTCGTTCCTGGCGCGGTGCATGGCTGCTGCTCTGGGCTGCCTTTGCCTCTTTGTGCCTCTCGGAAGGGACGGGGGAGCAGACTCCACTGGCTTGGCTTTCGACTCTGGAAGGGGTTGGTTTTTGCTGGAGGCAGCTGGTGTGGTTCAGGCTGAGGAATGAGCTGGTCAGATCTCCTGCAGGGTGCAAACGTGGGCCAAAGCTCTTCGTTAGCAGCCTGACTGGTGGCTGCTAGCATCAGCACTGCCTAGCACCCACCCAGAGCTCTGCCGTGTGGTGTGGGATGAGCAGCCAAGCTGGTGGGCTCATCCGCAGCACGGACCAACCATGTAACGCAGTGCTGCTGCCGGGGTAGCTGTGGTGGTCTCTGCTTTCCAGTGGACACAGTGGCTTTTGAACCCCAAAGCTAGCACAGGCAGCGTTAGGGGCTGAGAAAACTTCCCCATCAAGGCCAGTGATGTCTGCGTTGCTCCCTCCCTGCATCCCTGCCTGGCTCCTGGTGTTGTCCATGGAGGGAGGCCAGCACTTCACCTTCCTGCCAGGGTAAAAGTGGGAGGATCTCAAATCAACATGTGGTGGGGTGTCCCCAGTCAGCCTCAGGGAGGCAGCTCTGCAGCTGCCACAGGCAAAGGCTCTTTGTCCTTGGTGTAAAAGGCAAAAGGTTGTCGCTTCTTCCCAGTCTCCCTTCCTGCCAGATCCATCGCAAGCTAGAGGTGACTTATTCAAGCAAATCAAAGCAACCCTCTCCTGCTGCTCTGCAGGCGCCTGCCCTACGTGGCAGAGCTGCAGCCCCTCCACAGGGAGCACCCACCCCAGGCAGCGCTTGCCTGCAAGGAAAGGGGGTGGTGAGAAGCTCAGGAATGTTCTCCCCTCGCTTCCAAAGCACCTTGTTAAATGCAGTGCTGGGAAAAGAAATGCTTCCACGGGAGCTCCGCACGGTGCTCACGTGCACACAGCGCTGCTGCCGGTGGCAAGTTTCTGCTCAGGCACCTGTGTTCTGCTTTTAGGGAATCTGAGCCCAGTCTCACATGTTTGGACAGAGGCTGTTTAGCAGCAGTGTGTTACGTGACTGCCTCCGCGAGCAAATCCTGTCCTTCAGTTCTGTATTAATGGGCCATGGGGTCTGTAGGAGCTGCTCCTGGCATTACACGTGAATTAACGCCTGTTAACGAATAGGTAAAACTGGGAGGCTGCAGCTGTGTTGTTTAGTTAGGAGCTCCATGTGCTGCTCCCTGTCTCGTTGCTGCGGGTGAATCACTGGCTGGGGCTCAAGCTGGAGCCGGAGCCGGAGCCACTGACTGCGCTACGGCACGGAATGCAATGAGACGTGGGCCTGGATTAGAGGGTGCCTGAAAAGCTTATTCACACGGGCCCTGCCTAGCGCCTTCACATCTCCTCCCACACAGTCCCTCATCCTGTGTGCAGTCACTCTCCATCATCTCTTGTAAATAGATGTGAAAAGCTGTGTTCATCTCCCGTAGTCCCCCTCCTCTCCCGCCCGCCTCGCCGCGTCCCTGCGCCGGGGGGAGCAGCAGCCGCAGCCCCTCAGCACCCTCAGGATTCCAGCCCCAGCAGATGAAGCTCCTCCGGTGCCGTGGCTCTCCCTGGCCCTTTGCAGGGAAGCGGGGATGGCTTTGGGCACGTTGCCATTAGATAAACTGTTCCTCTCCTCCCTCTCCTCTCATCCCGGCAAGAGCTCTCCATCCTGCTGCCCACAGATCAGTGGGTTTGGCATCTGCTTTCCTTGGTGGTGTCAGGTTTCGTGCCTGGCTTCTTGCAGTATTGGCATTTTGCTTTTCCGTAGGTAGGTGAATTCCGCGGTTGTATCCGTGCTCCTTGCCCAGGCGCTGGGAACAGCAGCCTCGTGCCCGTGTCCAGCTTCCTCTGGCTTCTCCTTGCAGCTCAGGGAGGCTGAGCCGTGCTCCTTTTGTGGGGCTTTGGAAGAGGAACCCTCTTCCTTGGACACCACCTTTGTTACAAAAACAGCTGGGGCGAGCCCACGAGGTTTCTGTGGGAGCTTCCTCTTGGGGAATGTAGGATGAGGAGCAGGGGCACCACCTGAACTGGAGTAGAGGTGCAGGAGAAGCTTCTGAGACAGGCATTGCCCTTGTCTCCTGCCTTTCCATTTCCCTCATGCAGCTTGTTGGACTCGGCTGTGAAGGGGTTAATACTCTCCTTGTTTATTTGTTATTTTTTTTTGTTCCTCAGAGAGTGCCTTTTGTTCTCCAATAGGCTTCTGGTATCCCACTGTCCTTTCATGCGCCCCAGGGGCTTCTCCCTAGCTTTGTAACCCCAGCTTCCTTTTTCCCTGGAGGGAGATAGCACAGGTCCTGCTGCCCGGGGCTCTGCTGGTTCTCACTCTTCCTACTGAGATGTGAAGGCTCAGCCATTACTGAGGGTGCTTGGTTTAGATAACCAACGGCAGCTAAAATAAATGAGAGCTGCAGTGAGGTGCCACGTTAATGCACTTCCCTCCTTAGGCTTTTAAAAGGAGAAGAAAAAAAAAAAAGGTCTTTTGTGAATCATTGATAAGTTCAGCTTCACTCAGGGTCACTTATGCAAAAACCTAATATTGATTTTTCATCTCTGCTTAGAGTAGCTTCCCACGCATCTGTTCAGGATGCAATGGGGACTCACTTATCAGCATATGACTCACCTACTCCTCTAAATCAAGGATGGGGGAGCAGCCAACTGGCTCAGAGGATGTTTGACCTTATACTGTAGGATCAGAGGTCTCCACTGTGCTACAAGCTGAGGCTCTAGACGTGTTTTCCACGTTTGCTTTGTTCCCGTTAGGCAGGAATATCTTTAACAAGTAAGATAGTTCTCAGAGTCCTTTGTAAAGTCATTAAATGTTCATTAGGGAAGCAGTTCTGCTAACCCTTCAGATTCTTGTTGATGTCCTTCCAGGGCTCTGACCTAATTCTGGAGTTCTCCCAAGGGTTACATTGCTGTCTGGAAAGAAACCAAACTAGGGATAATACAATTGTGGAATCCCTGCTTGACTGTGCACATGCGTTCTCTTTTTAACACCTATGTTCCTTTGTGAAAGTCTCCAAAGCTGAAACAGATCCCTAAATCCACCCGCCCTTGCCCCCCCTCCTAAGTGATCCAGCAGAAAAATTGATTCACAGGCTGAGTGGAGCAGAAGAGGTAATTACGGTACCTTCCTCTGCGCCGAAAGTGCTTTCCGCAGGAGGGGTGTGTGCTGTTACTGCAGCCCACGGCGCTGCGGGAGCACCGCAGGATGCTCCCCAAAGCCCTTTACCCTCCAGGAGAATTCATTGTGGAAGAAAGGAATCAAACTGAGACACCCAGACCTGTGCCAGCCTTGTGAAATGGAGATGTTGGAGTGCTTCAACAGCAGGGACATGGATATCGACAAAAATGCTGAAAGAATTAACAAGATGTGTTTTGGGAGAGAGAAGCTCAGTGGAGAGGCTTAGCCTGATGCACTTCATGGAGATGAAAATGTTCCCTGGGTTTGTATGTAACAGCACATGAGCCTGTGGGCTGGCACACCGTCACATTCCTGGTGTTTCTGAAAATTAGTCCTATGCAAATCCCAAATAAGTAATGAAAAAGCCCCTAGCTGTGCCCCACACCACTGAGGGGTGGGAGTCAGCCTCTAAGTTAGAGCGGGTCCGTTCACAGTGCGGGCTCAAGAGCTGATGCTGTGAGCTGGAGTTGCAACTCTGCCTCCTTCATCTTCTGCTGAGCTTATTTGTCATCAAACACGGCAGCAGCGTGGAGCCAGTGGTGTTCCTCGTGCTTGGTAGTGTCTCCTGCTGCTCTGGGGGACAGCGAGCTCTTTCCCACTCTCTCTTCTGGGGGCTCTGGTCTCATTGGGGCTTCCAGAGCCCCTCTGCTCCTGGGGAATTCCCCTCCCAGCTTAGTGCTGCAGGCTGATCACTGATGATAAGCAGAACCCGACCAAAAGGGAAGATGGGATTTTGTGTCCCCAGAGCTGGGGTTGTTGTGCTGTGTCGTTGAAGCCACTGGTGTCCTTATCGCTCTTCTCTTACACTTTTCAGTAAAACAAGATCTGTTTAGGAAGATGTTCTAGTCCGGCTGATTTGAGTTTCCATTTAGACTGTGGTTCTGCATATTCTTAGTAGACTAAAATCACATTTGCTTCCTTCTGCGATCCTCCCCTTCCCTGCGTGCTAGATGTTAACGTGGCCCTCCTCTCCCTCTCTTTCCCTAGTACATGGGCTGTATTGAAGTGCTGCAGTCAATGAGGTCCCTGGACTTCGGCATGCGGACACAAGTCACCAGGTAGGTGCTATCAGACTGAAATTCAGCCCAAGAATGAAAAGTCCAAGTGCTAATTTCTGTATAAAGCCAAGGGGGTGTGTGCCAAGCTCTGAGACAGTTTTGAATGGGAGTTTGCTTGGGTTTTTTTTGGTTTTTCCTAAGCGATGATTTGAATTATTGATCGTTACAATAGGCTGCTTGCATTGGAAAACAGACTGAATTTCTCTCCCCGTGGTTGCTCTGGATGCAGAGAGCCTCCCTCTGCAGCCGCAGCACTGGCTGGGTACCGGCAGCAGCAAGGCTGGGTGCGTGGGCTCAGGACGTGGGGTAAATCCCCTGGTGCCAAGGCAGCGAGCCTGGGCGCTCACAGGCCTCTGTGCCACCCTGCTTCACACCTGATGCTGGAAGTGCCAGCGGTCCCTCCATCTAGTGAGGTCTAATGAATTGTAATCAGATGGACGACACCGCCGGGCCCCGTCCGCGCCCGAACCAGGCTGAGCGGGAAGCAGAGTCACAAGGAAAGCACGTTGAAATACAGCAGTTTCCAACTGTCCTCCAGGCCTAAGTTCCAGGCTGCAAATCAGGAGAAGATTAATATTTCAGTCTCAGCTACAACTGAACCTGGTTTAAATGTGAAATACTTTGTGGTCCTTTGAAAAGTTTGCAGCTTCTGTTGCTGATTGCTGCCCGTTGCTGTGTGTAAATTCTTAATACGTGCACCTGTGGGATTGTTGAAATGTTCCCTACCAGGAACAGAAAAGCCACATTTTATTTTTGCCTTTGTACTAGTAGGTCTGTCAGTGCAGGAATGTTTGAGTTTTCAAAACAGGCATCCTCTTTGCAGCTCAGAGCGCTGCATCCTGCTGCCATGTCTAGAGCTCTGCTGGGCAGCCCCGGCAGCCACCCAGCATCCCAGCACCCCCAAGCGTTTTTTTGGAGGGGTGGCTGAGTGCAGAGAATTCCAACCTGGCCATAGGCATGTTTCCTCCTCCCCTCAGCTATTTTTCTGGCATGGCTTATGCCAGGAGTGTGGCTGAGACTTCCTGTGCCTGCCCGACTCTTCCTTCCTGCTGGCAGATGATGTACAGATGCTCTTTTGCTTCCTCAAGTGTTTGCATCAAAGAAATCCTGCAGAAAAGAAAGGAACATGAAGAGATAAGTGTTACATTTCTACCTACTGGCTTCCAGACTTATCAGCTAAAAGGAAGACACTGAAAAACTCGGGTCCTTAAATGCCTATATACCGCACTCGAAAGCTGCCCCATTTGTTTTCTCTTCAAAATCAGCGGTTGTTGACATTCACAATCAGCGTAAGCACGCACTCACCCAGTTCCTGCACGGGTATATGAAGAAGTGGCTGAGATACAAATATACTTCCCTCAGCCTTGTCATTTACTGATCAAATAGAACCATGTGGTACACTTAGCTCAAAGCCATCAGCCCGGTGCACTCAGATCAAGCCACCGTGTTCTCCGACAGCCCTGGCCAAAGAGCAGGGTTGTCTCCTGTTCACAAGACACGGAGAGTGTTTGCTGCTACGCTGACAGAACAGCTTTGGATGGTTTGTCTGGAAAATAATGAATATGAATTCCTGTGTGAGGAGAGCTTGCCAGCTTAAATTTGGCCCAAATAGTAAGGTTTTGTTAACCAGAACGATGTGAAAGCTTAACAATGGAAATATTTCCGTCACCTAAAACCAAATGCCACTGCTGACCTTAACAGGCTCTTTTGTGCGTGAGAAATTCAAAACTTAAACTGCAAACCAAACGCTGAAGTGCTGAGCTCACACATGCAAACTTTAAAGTTCGATCAATTACAAGCTGACTGGAGTGAAGATAACATTGATTATTTCTCTATTCTTCTCCTGGGGGAGTAATTTTATAGACAGCATACACGATGCACCAACCGAGGAGTTGTTGGAAATGATCCCAAGTTCATCATCTCTGTTATTTGTACTGGGAGAAAAAAGTTTTTTCACTCTGATGGCATTTCACCAAACAAAGAAGCATCTTCTGGTTTAAAGTGATGAAGAAAGGGTCCCTAATTATATCTGCTCCCTGCCTTGCTTTGTGTGTATTTGCATTCTTCGTTTTCTGATTTCTAAAACTAGAGATATTATTTACCTGTATCACATGAATGTTGGAAAGATCAACAAGCTCGTGTTTGCCACAGTGCAATGAGGAGTCAGAAGAGATTAGCGTGGAGGATTTGTTTGGCGTTTCTTGCTGGACTTCACTTTCAGTCACTCCCCGGAGCTGGGGGAGGCAGAAGGTGGCCTCTGCTGTGCTGTGAGTGACCATGGGCTCTGTGACCATCAGGCTGAATTGCCACAGCATGGCAAGAGCAAGGCCAGGCTCTGAGGTGCTCTCTAGCCTTGAGCACTGTGTGGTGAGGAGTTTGGCAGAGGGAATTCCACTGCAGTCATTCTCTCTTCCAGCCCTCTCCCTGTGACCCAGCTCACTCCCTTTTACATCCCTCCCATTTTGCAGAGATTTGTGATCCCAAATTCCATGTAGATGGCAAAAGGAACACTAAGAAAAAAATGTGTCAGGTTCCTCTGCTTTGTATTGTTTGAAAGGTCACCCATAGAGGTGCTGTGTTTTCTGCTCTCAGTACAGGACGTGCCGGGGCCGTTGCCCTTGTGCTGTGGCAGGTCTTTCCTTCGCTGGACCCTGACGTGCTCTTCCCTTGTGCGGCCCTTCAGCTCTTTTCCTTTTACACATCTCCCACTTCTGTCAAATCAAGCTTCTTATTAGTTATTATATTTGAGCATTTACGGGAGAAAGGATTCTGTATCTTGGGTTGGGACAGTAAATTGCGAACTTGAAAGTGGTGGGGCAGCGAAGGGCGGCTGCTGGAAGAAGGCTGACTTTGTTTGGAAGATTAATTTCAACGTTGTTGAGACACACAATCCCTTTCTGTTCGACAGTGTAGGCAGAGCCCTGGATGCTTATAAGCGAATCCCCACCAGCGTGCTTCCTCGCTTACATCAGCCCATCTCTTGTCTTTTTCTCTCATTTGAGGGAACAATAAACAAAGCGATGCACTGTTACTGCTCTCCCGCGTGTGCACGCGCGGGGACGAGTGGCTGCCACTGGTTTCACTCCAGAGGTGCAGACCCGGAGAAAACCTGTAGACCCAATAGCTGAGCTGATCAAAAGGTTTATGGATGCCAAAATAGGGCTGTCTTGTCGCTCTCTCTTGCCCCAGAGCTTGCTGAGCCTTGCCAAGTGGCTGCAGCCTGGCCCAGTGCCTGGCTGCTAACCCAGCGGGCAGAGGGAGCAGTGCCCTGCGGGGGCTGCATCTGGTTTTTGGGGGAATCCACTGAAAATTTCCTGTGCCATCAGCTCCCACAGCACTGAGCTGCATAGGGGCTGCACCGCTCTCCTGGTTCAGCGCGTCCCAGCCCAGAAAGCGGGGAGCTGCCTACACCAGTGTGCTCAGGAGCCTTGGTGTCCCAAGCTGAAGAGGAAGGGTCCTGCTGCCCCATCCCACCTCCTGGATCCCACAGAGGTGCCCTCGAGGGAGCTCTGCCAGCCTTGATCCTCACTGAGCCAGTGTCCAGTGGGCACCTCTGGGAAACTCCTGCTGCCATGGATGGGCATTCGCTGGGGCTACGAGTGGCACCGCTGCCTCTGTGGTAGCTCTGCTGCTGGACACAGCCCAGAGGGCCAAAGGGCTTCAGAGCAATATTTTTCAGAATGGTGAAAAGAGTTGACCCAGTTCTCTTCCATTCACTACAGAAAATGAAACCTGTGTCAATGAAACAATGACCAGTTTATGTAATCGTGTGGGCACTGCAGGACCAACAGCAATTCCACTTCAAATGGCAGAAGATGCCTGAGCCGTTGAGGAGCAAGATTTTCTTTTCCTTAAACTACAGGAACACTTTCAATTCCTCACGGCTCTCCAGATTTCAGTCTGTGGCTCCGAGGGTAGAGAAGAGCTGCTGCAAAGAGTACAGACGGAGTCACCTCAGCCAGAGTGATTTAAAAGCAAAACAAACCCCAAAAAACCCCAAAGTGTTTTGCTGTGGGATGAATGACAAGGAGGAGAGAAAGACAAAAAAGCATCACAACTGCTGCTGCCTCGGATTTGGAAGAAATCAAAAGGACAAGCAAATGCCCGAACCTGTAAGGTTGCACGTTCGCCCAGGAAGCAGCCGATTCCCTGCGTGACCTGTGCACCGGCAGATCCAAAAGCAGAGACTTGCCCGAGCAAGACGTTGAAAATGAATGGCTGTAAAGTGGAATTAATAGCAGATTTCCAGCACAAGACACTGTAAATGCTATTTCAAATTATTGTGGATGTATCCAGAGTTTCTTTTCTTCCCAGGGTACAGTGCAGTTTCCAGCCCAGGTCCTCCTGCCCTGTGGAAGTGCCGAAGGTTCCAAGTGTCAGTTTTAGCAGCAAGGTGTTAATGAACTGCTGCCTTTCACACCTTTGAAATCATGTTAGAGGTTTGTTAGATCATCTGGAAACCACGCAGGCGTACGCAGCAAGAAATGTGCGTAAGAAGATGATTTCCCCTACCAAAGAGAGGTAATAGAAATTATTAAATAGGGATGATTTGGGTTTTGCTTCCCATTTGCTGGATGAGAGCTTGGGAGCGTGGTGGGCAGAGACCACGCTGCCTTGTACCGAACACACCGTGTTGCTGGCAGCGTTGCACAGGACTCCGGATTCCACGTGGCCTGCCTGAAGTGCGCAAGAACTCATTTGTCACCCAAATAGATGACTTCCCTCTTTTTCCAATTTGTTCTATATCTGGTTTTCTTTCTAGGTAGAGCTAGACTTGAAGGCTCCCAGCAGCCTTAATGTCTTGGCTCTGATTTTAATTTCCTTTAATATTGAATGAGAAGATGAGCTCTCATTTTCCAAGCTGATTATTGGAATCTGCAAGATCATCCTGCAGGATGCCTTTCCCATTTACTACTTTTATTTCCAGTTCTGGCCTTTCTACTGGTAGCACCTACATAAAAAATGAGCTAAACATTTTAAAATAATATCAGGAATTTGCTTCAAAAGCATCTTCTTAGCTGTGCAAGGGAAGTGTTTTGCTTTAAAAGGCTATGTTTCCGACCTGTCTTGCATACCCTGATGAGGCTCCTCTTCTTCCCTGCTATTTTCACTCAGAAGAAATTAATTATATTTTTGGTTTTTTCCATGAGTGAGGTCTCTGTTCATTTGACAGCCCCCAGGCTGAGTTCCTCAGGATGTTCTCTGACAGGAATACTCGATGCAGCATCACTGCTCTTCAGTGCTTTGGGCACGTGGCCCATCGGCGTCGCAGTGTCCCTGGGGCGCTGGGCAGGAGGCAGCAGCAAGGGTTCACCAGTGCCGTGCTGGCTTTACCTGCAGTTTGATGTGCTCCTTGGGCACGACGCAGGGTGCTGGAGGGACCACGCTTCTCACCAGGGCATCTCTGCTTCGTGGGACACATCTGGCTGGAGCCTCTCGCTGTTGTGTGCTGTCTTGGTATGTTTTAGCCTTTTGGAACTAAAAGTTTCTCAGGAAATGAAGCCCGGTGCCATGTTCCTCCCACACGCGTGCCAGGATCTGAAAGCAGACAAACTTTCCTAACTACCTCATTTCCTAATTAGCAATTTGGATAATAATCAATAACATAAATAATTAAACCAACTCATTCCATTCCCATTAAGAAGAAAACGAAATCCCAGCCATCGGAAGCCCAAGTCTGGGTTCAGCCATGAGAGAAAGACTGAGGCTACAGCCTCAAAATGAGATCACGTAGGCTGGGAAGCGAGGCGCGAGTGGGGACAGGTGACAGGGGTGCCGCTCTCCCCGGCAGCCACACGGAGGGTCAGGGTGGCTGGAGAGCCTGGGGGCTGCGGCTCAGACTGGGATGTCCAGGCAAGGTTAAGGAAACTTGCTAAGCACATCCCAGCCCAGTAAGTCACCATTTTCCCATGGCCTTCAAACCAGTAACTACTGGTCAGGGAAAGCCTGTGCCTGCCAGCAAAGGGGTTTTTTCCAGTTGCTTAGCCAGCCTTGACGAGGGCAGCCGAGCGCGCCACTGCACGTCCAAGCCAGTCACCTACCTGAGCAAACAGCAGAATTGCCTTCCTTCAAGCATGGAAACCAGGCGCCACTCTGTTATATCAACTGTGTGATTGAGCTGTCTCCGATACAAACCAACAACACTGTGAGTGCTTTATACCTCACCTTTCTGCTCCCCTAACTGGGAGACGCCTGTAGGGAACCGTGGGCGGTGTCTGGTTTGGGAAATACCTGCCAGAGATGGGAAGTTGTGAACTGAGTCCTCAGAGCTGAAGAAGAGAGAAGCCGGTCACACCTCCTTTTGATGCCCTCCCCCTGTTTGTTTTTTTTAAAACAGGAGAAACTCCAAACAGCAGAAGGGCCATCAGGACAGGCAACTGGGCTCACTCCGAACCCCCCTGCTGCTCTCAACAGGATGGATTAAGGCAGGGCAGACTTTCTACCTGCCAAGCAAGTGACCTGTTAACCTTCCTGAGAAAAAGGATTTGAAAGTGTTGGGTTATTTCAGTTTCTGGTGGTTAGTTGATGTTTTTTAGGAAAAAAACCCCAAATTTTCATTAGGTGAAACTGGTGTGGTTTATGAAGAAAAAGAATCGGCCCAAACCAGGCTGCTTTATCACTGCATTTTGTTAAATAGGGATTTATTTTTTTGTTTTAATAGTAGAGGAAAGAAGAAAGAAAAACAGCTGTGAAAGACCTTCCAGAAGCCTTAAGTGTTGATAAGTGGGATGATAAGGGTAAATTGAAGGGTTGCTGGCCCCGTTACACAAGGTGCGTGTGAAATGATCCAATACTTCTGCTGCGTTTTTCTGTTTGCAGGGAGGCAATAAGCCGGCTGTGTGAAGCTGTATCGGGTACAAACGGAGCCACAAAAAAGCGGAAGGTAAATAGTGGTTTAGCTGAATGATTCATTTGCTCTGTTGGCTTTTCATAAGGTGGCTACGTGATTCCTTAGCAGGCTTCAGTCCGTGCTGGAGTCAGTGCTGAACTCCGTGTGTCGTGGGAGTGCTTGGAGCAGGGTGTTCCACCTGCTCGCGTCGGGGCTGAGGCTGTGCCATATCTTAGCTTTTTCAGGATTAATGCTTTGCCCAGAGTCCCTGCTCCTGCCAGCCCTTGCGGTGCTCGGGGCTTTACAAGTTTCATGTTGGTAAAATGTCAGAGGTTGGGCTTTATTTTTATTGCAAAAGAGAGCTCATTCACTGGAGGATCAGAAAATGGTTTTTACACGTATAAAAATGAATCACAGCTAAAATAGCAGTTTAATGGCCTTGATCCCATTAAATAACTGCGGCACAGTGAGGGGCAACATCAGTGGCTGCTGTTGGGTCTTGTCCAGTGGAAGTTATTGATTCCTTTCTGTGACTGTGGGGTTGCTCCTGAAAAATGCAAACAGGAGAAAATGTCTTGATTTACTAAGAAATAGTTCACTCCAAGGAAACAAAGCAGGGTTCAACAGGAAGATTACCCATTCTGAATTACTAAGCCAGTTATAACACTTAGCTTACTGGAATTTTGTTTCTTTAAAAGTTTTTTCCTGTAATTGCCATAAAACCCATGCACACAAGTATTGTATTCAAGCTGATATTTGTTAGACGATCTCTCTGTGTTTGACCAAGCCATTTTCCTTGCTCCACTGAAATTCTCAATAAGATATTGTAAAATCTACTTGGCTTTGATATGTTTCTGCCCCTGACAGACTCAACTGACAGCCTCTTTCTTTTGTTTCTTTGTTCTAAGCCTCCAGTCAAGTTTCTGTCTTCTGTGCTTGGCAAAAGTAACCTTCAGTTTTCTGGCATGAATATAAAGCTGACCATTTCAACAAGCAGCCTCACTTTGATTAACGTTGACACGCAGCAGGTAGGATGCGTATAATCGGTGTCCTTTTCTCCATGCTACTGCGTTCTCCTTCTTTTGCGGCTTTGGAATGAAAGGCTGAGGGCTTCAAAGGGAAAGCAGCACCCTTTGGCTCCTTGTGCGAGCCTGGTAAAAGCTGAATTACATGATGCCTCAAATTTAAAAATGAGCATTTTAGAGGAACAGGACACGTAGTACATGCCCTTCTTGTTTCTGATGGTGTCTTCCATGGGGAGAGATCCTTAAGCACTTGGCAAACTGTGTCTCTGTGGGTGCCTCTGCCTGTACGGTCCCTCATAAACCCAGCACCTGACTGGACTTTCTGACAAGTCCTAGGGAAACAAAAAAGATATAAATAATGAGTCAGAGCTTGGCTTTGGCATCATTCAAAGATATCTTACAGCTGGGAAATACATGTGCCTAATCAATTATGCCATGCAAAGTCTCTGGGCTCCTTTGAGATGTGTTCCCAGGAGCCTGGATCTGCCCTGGAACTGGGGTGCGCTCCCTTCTTGGCAGGTGGCAAGCGGCACAAAGCTCCTCATCACCAATTCCTTCATCAGCTGTTGGCTTTAGGTCTCAGCAAGATCTTGTCTAGGGTGAGCAGCAGGTTTTGCTCCGAGCTGAAGCAGGAGAACATCGGGGAGGTAATTTTGGCTTTGTGGCTCCGAGGAGTCACTGCATCAAGCAACTCTCAGGGGTTTGCCTGCAGCACAGAGGTCTCCTTTCCCTTGGACCTCTATGCTAGGAGGGGTAAGGGCTGATGGCACCAGGTTTCCCTCCCTCTCAGGTACAGCAGCAAAGGGCTTCCCTACGGCAGGTGAAACTCTGGCAGTTGGCAGCCAAAGTATGGTCCTTTTAACCTGTTCCTGGTTGTAACAGGACTAAAAACCAGCCAGACAGATGTGCTTCCAAACACACTGATGTGCCCAGTCACCACACGCATGGGTGCGCAGGGCACTGTCTTGAAGTTCTTTCTAGGACTTGCACTGCTGGACCTTTGCAAATGGAAAATCATATTTATTCTATTCTTGCGCTGCCACCACATTTCGTTGTGTTCGCACCTGCAAAATCCTTTGCATGTGAGTTTTATAATAAAGAACAGTTTGTCTCCAGAGAGGAGACAGTGTTTGAAAACAAGAGAAGTTGATGCTCTATCTGGCTAGGGAGATTTCTACCAGATAATTTCTCCAGTTTGGTGCTAGTGGTGAGAGGGAATGTGATCAGAGTGTCTGTGGGGCCTATTTATAAAACCACCACTACTATATACACCAAGCATTTAAATAAAATTGTTGGTGATTTTAAAATGAATAAATACCTCAAGATTTTGTAAATGCATCCATTGTCTCCAATTACTCCCCTTTCAAAGTCTCATTTAGTTTCATACTGCCCAGCTTAGAAGCTGGTGGTTGAATTCATTCTGAAAGCCCTTTAAGGCTGATTACTCAGTGATCTACTCATTACTAAATATGAATGGATAGTCTCAAAAATATTCCTATTTTTATCTCCTTCCTTCACAAATGATATGTGCATGTATTAATGGATTGGGTTGTCAGGAACTTAATTGCTTGCTCTATGAAGATATATGCACTGCTGTTTTCTAAACGTGTGGCACGTGAGCATGTTTAACTAGTTTGTCGTGCTTTTCAGATTATTGCCAACCATCACATGCAGTCCATCTCATTTGCTTCTGGAGGTGACCCAGTAAGTATTGATTTGTAAGATATCCTTCTGCAGGTGTAATGAAATTATTACAGGAATAAAAATACCTGCAAATACTTTGCTTCATGCCTTCCTATCCACACGCACTAACAGAGCACGTGGCACTTCTGGATCATGACCAGTAACACAAAAAAACTGAGGGGCTGAGACTGGAAAGGAGACCTGGGATGGAGTTAACTTTCCTGTTGCCCATCAGTGAGCTGTAGTTCATTCCAGAGCCCTCAGGCTTGAGGAACTGGGAATAAGAGCACACAAATATAGGAGCTGCATCAGCTCTGCCATCCTTGGAATCCAATACCTGTCACACAAGCGGTCAGCACGGGCACCTCTAAATTTAGACAAATTTTGGATCAAACAGACAGCTTCTATGAGATAGATGTGGCATAACCACCTTGTTCCTGCAGATACAGGTTTTTCTCCTTGTATCATAGTTGTGGAGTCATTAATATTTTCAAGCAAGAGGTTTTCTATTCTCTTCCAACTCTTTGGTGCGCTGATTTTGTCATCCAGAAATGAGCCCTATTCCCTCTTCAAATCTAAGCAAGCCCAGCCCTGCCAGGGGTCTGAATTTCGCTGTCTGTGTGGTATGAAAACAGTATTTTCTTTAATCAGTTTTGAATTTTCTGCCTTTCCATTTTGTTAAATGTCTCCCTGTTCTTGTGTTACAAAACGGGGAAATGAGAAGGCTCTTGGTTGTGCTCGTGATAACTCCGCAGCTTTGACTGGAAAATGACAGGTCTGCCTCTGGATTTAGGAGCGGGCAAGGACAGAGAGTGGGGAAGCAGCTCTGGGTGGCTGATGGATCTGCTCTGAAGGGCTGTGCGGGTGATGTAAAGCCCAGCTGCTCTGCTCTGCTCTGCTCTGCTCCGAGAGATGCTGCCCCAGCAGCCTGACAGCGGGAGCTTTCTGGAGCTGGGCTGGGAAGCGGGGAGGGAGCAGGTCTGCTGGCTCCCGTGCCTCGGAGCGGGTACAGCCAGGTCTGGTGCCAGAGGGCTGCATCCTTAAAAATCCCATTTAATGCCTAAAGTGAGAGTCCAAGAGACGCCTGTTCTATCTTCACACGCCACACGGTACCATACAGTCCTTGGGCTTTGCAGTCCCTTCCTGATGCGGATTTCCCGGTAGCTCCAAGTGCTGGTGTGCTGTTGTGCTGAGCATCCTGTGCTTCATTTCCAAATTCCAGTTTTCTTGATAGCCAGACAATTTACATATGTCCTTAAGCTGACTTGGTTTGAAGTATGTACCATGTCCTGGGCACTGGCTGTCTGATTTGTCTTTTCAGTTTGGAAGATTCAAGCATGTGCAGGTTGGATAAATAATTCTACAGGGGTTGTTTACCTTGTTTGGTTTTTTTTATATTAATACCCTGTATTGGTCTTGTAAAGTGATGCCATCGGCTCAGGCTGCACAGGGCTGGATTTGATCAGTGCTTAATGGCAGGACCACCAAGAGATGTGCTTACCTACAGATGTACGACAGGAAAGGGGCTTGGTGGTGCAGCTGGCAATGCTTTTCTTACTTGGAGAATATGTAAAGCGGTGGTAACTATAAATCTAGTGGCACTTCACAAAACAGGCAATTTTGGCTGCTTGTTCAGGTAATTTTTCCAAAATTATATTTAAAATGAGCGGTAGTTTTCACAGGATGAGTCTGTCCACCTGCCCCCACGTTCGATGTCTAAGCCCAGTTCAGTCTTGCTCTTTGCTGCTAATGATGAGCAATATTCTGCCTGAGAATAAAGCCTATTCTGGCTTTATTTTAACGCAAAGTCATCCATGCATGTACATAAACATTTCAAAGATATAAAAATAGCAGGTACTGCTCCACTTACTTCAGTTTCTAGTTGCTCTCTAGATCTAATCTATTTTAAAAGTGTGTCCTAAAATATTTATGAACTATAAGAAAACCCTGAAAGGAAGAGGCAGGAAATCGAGTTCACTAAATGCATGAGAAATATTTAGCTTGCTTTGTTCCAATGATATTAACTTTGGAGATTTAAAAAAAAATATCTGGGACAAGTTCTGCTGGATGTAAGACCTGCCTCTCGTGTCATTCATTGTGAATTATTAAATGGTTGTTCTTGTGCATATTGCAAAAGGGGGCCTTGTTTCCTGCCAGCTGATTGCATCTTCCCCCAGGAGAGCCATGCCTTTAAGCTGCGAATTGCATTTTCCCCATCCCGCCTTAAAGATCCAAAATAACAAAATGCATCTTTAATAATTAAAAGAATGTTATTCATTACCTCACCATTTTTATTCTAACTGAATTATCAAGCGGCGCTGTGCTCCTGCAGCATGACTCGAAATGTTAGTCTCTCCATTCCACTTCGCTTTTCAGGTTCTCTAGAAAAAGTGAGGATTGTTTCAGTGCTGGCTGGAAAGAGAATCTGAAACAGACACCGATTATATTGAGGTTGTCTGGTCTCAGCAGCAGCCTTCAGATGCAGAGTAATTTAACCCAGTCATTGCCAGACTAAAATCAGGCACCAGCAGTTGACATCAGATGCCTATTTTATGATGCAGTTTTTGAAAGATCAGCTTTTCTCTAAAATGCCTTCAAAACCCAATATTCATGCTACAAATTTGGAATATTCTAACTTGTCCTTTGCAGTATTTTAGCACTATTCTATCTTCTGCTGGTATTGAGGAGGACTCCCGGCTCAAAGCTGTGAGTGGCAGTCCCGCAGCCCTGATGAGTTACACACGGGACGTTTCAAGCTCTGGGGGAGCAGTGGAAGAGAAGCCGACGAGGCACCAGTTGTGTTTCTACTCCTGTTGCAGAGTTTGGAATTGAAAACACATTTTAATGAAAACCCAAGGAATGCCAAATGGTCCAGTGCATTTATTACAAGAAAAAGGCTCCAGCACAATGAATGTGTCGATAGCTGCCAGTGCCTCACTGATCTCTCCCTTAGCCCACTTTGCTTGCACCTCTGGTTGTTTTCCCTGAAAGAAGGACACTTTTTAAGGCTAAAAATATATCTCTCTATACTCAGCTGCTTTGCTATGGGTGTACAGTTGTTTGTAATGACATTTGTCATCTTCTTTCCTACAGGATACAACAGACTACGTTGCATATGTAGCAAAAGATCCTGTTAATCAAAGAGGTATGGAGACAATTTTCAGATTGCTATTCATGTTTATACGATTGCTTTATCTGTACCAAGGAATTGAGTTTTAAAATAAGAAAGCTGGTGAACAGCTCAATATTCAGTACAATTTCTGATTTCCCTGAATGGATAGGGGTGGTGATACGCAGGCTGTGGCTTTAAACATGACATTCTTTGTGCAACAAAGTGAGGATCTGTAGGTCAGCCTAAAGCTGTGCTGTCTGCTGGCTCCGTGCAAGGGAAGGAACCTTCCCAAGCCAGCCTTGCCTGGCGAGGAAGGGCAGAGCCTGGAAGGGTGGGCAGCTGCCCGGCTCTGAGGCAATTTTTAGATGAGGGAAGGTGGTGAGTGAGCCTCCTCATCTAACCCAGGCTCCTGGGAATGTTGCTGGAAGGCAGAGTGCGATATATACTCAGGTGTCTGAGGCCTTCACCCCTCTGGAGTCTGACTCAGAACAAAATCCCTTTTGCATCACTCTCGTTATTTGACTGCAAAAGAAGAAAGACCGGCCTTTGGCTCCTTCTTTCACACCAGAGAATTCTCAGGCAAAACTGCCGATGGCTCTGAAGTTGGGGTGGTGGCAGCTTGTTGGAGAGCTCACCCCGAGGTTCTTTGGGTGGCTCAGAAAAGCAGGATAGAAACCTGGAGAATTTGGGCTGGAGCTTTAGCAGTCTGGCCTGCTGCCTCTCTGTTGCTGCATCACCTGCACATCCCCTGCATTGTTGTTCTGATTTACTTAGGGCACTGTGCGGGTTCCACAGCAAGTCACCAGCATCCCAGTGACGCTGGGTTGTGCAGAACTCCCGTACGCTGGCAGCCTGCGGGCAGGGCTGGCGGCTGGCCCAGCACCATCTCTGAGGGCTGTCTCATGCAGAGGGCAGAGCTGGTCCTGGGCACACGGCGCTTGCTGCTGGAGGGAGTTTCCTTTGGTTGTGCCTGAGAACAAGGATTTGGCATCAGGAGCGTGGTCTTGCCCGGAGGGAGCCCTGCCCCAGGCTGCCAGAGCCACCCACGCTTGTGTTTTCATGCTGTTTTATATGAAATCTGCACACTGGCAGGGCTGGTTCTCTCTCCTGCTCCTGCTTCCTGCCAGGCAGGGTAACAAGATAAAGGAGCACTCCTTGCAGGAAGAGAGTTTCTTTTACTAAGGTTGATACTATGATTAAAAAATACCTAGAGCAATTTCCTTAACACATTGAAAATCTCAGTCTGTGTAACGTCCTAAAGCTATCTCGATGCATCATTTCATGCCTTGCTTTTCTGCTGTAACCAACACAGCTTGTGTCTCTGTTTTCTGGTATAAAGAGCATTTACTTAATTAAAGCAAGGTGTCTCTTTGCAGCGTGCCACATCCTGGAATGCCCCAGTGGGATGGCGCAGGAGGTGATAAACACCATAGGGCAGGCTTTTGAGCTCCGGTTCAAACAGTACCTGAAGAACCCATCCAGCCTGGTGATGTCTAATGAAAGGTCAGCACATTCCCAGTCACTTAACTGGCTGTTCTGTTCTGCAATATACACCAAAGCCCTATCCATAAACAATGTGCTTTCCATATGCTTTCTGGACATAGACTAATTGTAGTATATGCTGTGTGTACAGAGTATAATAAACTAGAATTAGCTTATTCCCATAGACTCCACTGATTTCAGTTGTGTAACAGCATAGAATTCAGCCATACTTCTCCTTAGCCTTAAATTTCTTCTTTGTCTTAAATGATGCAAATAAGTCAAAAAAATGTTCATATTACTTGGCCCAAGTAAGTTCTGCCCTGTAAATACAGCGCACACACACTGAGCTCAGTCCTGACCCATGCTCTCTGCAGTTGTGGGAATTATGTGGTGGGAAAAAGCGTAATCCACCTTTCTGCTGTTCTGCTCAGCCCTGCAGGTGGTTTCAAATGTAGGGCCTAGGTTAATTTTCGAACCACAATTCTGCATTTCAACTACCCTTTCCCCATTGTCCTGTAAACGCGATTCTTGCTGTAATTTATGGCTCTCCTCACAGGTTGGCCATGCCTAGTTTTCTCAGTTTTTCCTTTACCATAATGTTAATTTTGACCATTTGCTGCCTCCCAAAAGCAGGTAAAGCTGTAAATGCCACTTAGCTGCATCCCAAGCACTGGGAGTCACTGTGCGAGCAGTGTTGCTGGTACAACGCCCGCAATAGAACAGGTTTTATTGCTGAACAGCAGCCCCAGCTCCAGTTTGTATTTATTTCACTGTGTGTAGTGGTTCGTGCCATTCCACTGCTAATACTGGGGAAAATAAGCAGAGGAAGAGACTTTCCTGTGAAACTCTGCTAGGTTTTGCCACAAGTAAATCAGAGCAAGAAGAGGTGGGAGAGGCTGATTGGAGCCTAACCCACAGGCAGCCTCGGAGAACGGTCCCCGGGCAGAGAAGTCAGATATTGCTGTGTGAATGAGTCACCCACTTCCAAACTACTATGAATCACATAATCAAATACTTGCACTGCATATCACATAATCAACTACTTGAACTTTATCTCTTTCCTGCTCGAGGCCTTTTATCCAATTATATTCTTGTTAAACAGAGAAGTAAGATTTCAGATGAGCTTTTTATTTTGGGACCGGAGACAGCACAGGAAGCACCTACTGTTGTGCAGTGTATCAGCTGTACATTTAAACCCTCATCATTCTGGTTTAGCTCAAGGAAAACACTGGGTGCCCTCGCTTGTGTCATTCAGTGTTTAATGCAAGCTGAAACGGAACAGTTGTGTGAATTATGGTTATTAAAATCACGGTACATTCCACTCAGGAAAACTACTTTGTTTTTGTCGCAATATTTGATTCTCTAAAACAGTTGCCATAAGGTTTTAATTTTCTCTTCTAAGTGCCCTTCCCAGCAATCCCTAGATTTATACAGTTGAGACAAGAAGCCAGAGGAATTAGTTTCATGGTATACATTTTGGACACCTTAATGAACACTGCATTGACACTCTTCTCTTAAAGTTTCAGTAGGTGGCTTTTACATTTTCAAGGCAAAGAAAAGAGATCCGGGCTACCTGGTACTAAGAAAATGACTGCACCTCCCTGCACCCTGAAACGTGACGACTCCATTTTTAATTCAGGAGGAAGTAACTAGAAAAATAAAACAGCCCTGAGAGTTCAGACCCAAAGCCCTTTACAGCCTCCGTATGGCTGATCTGTGTATTGTGCAATGTGCAAGCGCTGGGGACGTTTGCCTGCACTGAAAGCAGTTGATTACATCAGTTGCTTCTTTTTTTTTTTTTTCCCATATTTTTCCAGTGAGGCAGCAAACACCACTGGATCAGCTGGGAATTCACAGGAGAGGGAGCATCATGAATATTACAATGAAATTCCAGGGAAAGAGCCTCCCACTGGTGGAGTGTTAGACATGCGAACGAGAGTGCAAACAGACCAAAGGGCAAACTGTCTCCTACAGTGCAAAAAGCAGTATTGCTCGGTAAGTACCTCACCTTCTGCAATATGTGAATGAATTAGCAAGTGTTACTGTGGTGTAAAGCATAGCATTAACATCACAGCCGGGCCCTGATCACCCTGGGAAAGGATTTTTTTAGGCTAGATTTAATGATGCTTAGTACATAATTGAACCCCGAAGCACTGTCTGAATATTAACTGGTTTGTCCTTAGAGTACTTTCAGGAGACCAAGTAATATTCCCTTGTTCCCTTGTTAGCTGCGAGAAGGAAATAGATAGAGATTTAAATGCCTTGTCTGAGAGAACATCTGCAAAATCCGGGACCTCTTGGCTCCCGATTCTGTGATCTGATAAATATTTCATCCTGTCCATTATGCTCCTCAACCTATACACCATTAACTGATCGCAATGTATATGCAACATTAATTACCCTTGGAGTGTTTCAAGAGTCTGTTAAATCAGCCACCGCAGCAAAAGACGCATTTATCTGTGGCTCTTTTCTAGGATAGCGGGGAATAAAACCCACTCAGTCAGGGAGTAAAACCAGTCGGGTTCAGACCGGCGGCCCAGACTTCAAAGCCTGCTGTGTGAGTTCTTGGAAACACCAGCGTTTTGGGAAGCAGACACCACCGCTTTGCTCAGAGGGAGCGCGCTCGGATGTGCTGCTGGAATCCAGTTAAAAAGCTGCTGCTCCGAGGTTCCTGTGCGCTCCTCTGCGACTGCTCCATCTCTTTTTTGCTTTGGGAACTTCAACCACCCTGCACATCGCCGCTGTGAGCGTGGTGGTCTCTGCCTCCCCAACAGTTCTCTGAAAGGTGTTTGGCTGAATCCTGAGTTTGCATTCAGAGCTCTCCAGAGGTGGTGCAAGGAGTTACCCTGCAACATGTAAATGCAAATGCTTTTTTCCATGGGTTGTTACTTTTCCATTATTTTCTTTTAGTTCTGGTGACTTTCTAGTGCTGCTCAGAAAACCTGGTAACTGTTTCACTTTCACACCATGATGTCTGTAGTTATTTTCCCTTGTTTTTATTGCAAGGAACATTAAAAGAAAATTATAACTTAGAAGTTATAATGTGTATACTAGACCTTAGATACATAACTGGGCAGGTAACAGTCTCTGTGGGCTTTGCCGTGATGTCCTGTAGGAAGAACAGTATCGGCATGAAATTATATTTGAGGAGATGGGCATTTTTTGTTGAAGAAGATGTTTGGTTATCTTTATTCTAACTAACTGGTGCATGGATGTTGTACAGTTGCTTGATGTTTCTAAGGGACTGTTTTACAATTGTTCTACAGACAGGCAGCCCAACTTTCATAAATATATATGAAAATTGCCCAGAAGATGACAGAACCGTGGGTATGTACTCTGTTTCCATTCTCGTGCACGTGCAGAATTAACCAAGGCAGACTGCCTGGAAGAGCTGCCCTTTGGTTTTAGATACAGTGGTGAAAAGTGTTCTTAGTGGGTCTTTTCTAGTTCCCTAGGTGAAAGGCAGACAAAAAAGCCTTACAGCTTTTCTAAAGGCCACTAATCTATTGTCACCTCTGCTGGCAGACACACTCATTTTACTTGTCATGATATGTACAGTAGCTCTTTGTTTTTTTCTGTTCTCTCTCATACTCTTTGTTGGTTTATTCCCTTTCATTTGAAAAAGGAAGCTACTTCATTGCTTACCAGTATCTGAAAATACCTCTTTCCTCTACAAATTCCAGAGCCAAACTATTAGCATCGGGGTTGTTCCAATAGAACCTGTGCACTTGGTTCCAGCACCCCTGGCTTCTCAGTGTGAGTGCACACGAGATCGATTTGCCTTTAGCAAAACTTGCAGCCTCCGTCCCTCTCTGGACGTCCCTCACCACAGCTGATGCCCTGAGCACATTTCCTCAGCTCATCTCTTGCACTGCCCAACGAGGTCCTTTCTGAATTCCCACCTGCACCATTCTGAAGTGATCCATTACAGTGTCTGCAGGAGATAGTTCAGTTCCTTGTGTAATTTCTGATTTAAGGAAAGGAGAATCAAATGGTTTCTACAAAGAGACGGCGAACAAATAAAAGAATGAATGAATAGATCTATCTATGAATAAAACGTTTGCTAAAGAGCAAAAATGTGTGCTATTTGGCTAGCTGAAGTGCTATTATTTTCATACCCTGCAGGGGATATTTTGTCAGCCTGTTCCTGGGCTTGGATCCTAACCTGACAGATGTGGCTTTGGCTCTCCAGGCAGAGCCACAAAGCACCATCCTTTTCCATCTTCCTTGCTCCACCAGAACAGCAAGAGAGAAAATTGTTAAGCTTCCCACAAGCTTTTTTTGTGGTGCAGAGGGGAAGGAAAGGGTTTTGCAACAAACAATGTATATGGTTTGTAACTCTGTAAAGTCAAATATATTAATTTCTTTTCAAACAGTGGGGGATTTACTGCTGACATTGGTTGAAGCAGAACTGAATCAGTGCAGAACATTTTTGAAGACTTCACTCTAATTCATTTTGGATAGCATATCGTGTGCCTTCTAGCCCTGAGGAAAAATGAATTCATCTGCCAATTTTTCTTTTCTTTGTGACAGACTTTAGTAGGATATGCAAGAACAATGTTCCTATTTTTGCTGTTACAGTTATTTTTGAGTTTAAAAAAAAAGAAAAAGAAAGAAATCTGTGCTTACTACATGCTAATTGCAGGTAATTGTGGTGAAAGATCACAGAAGACCAAAAAAGAGGCAACGTTATTGAAGTCTGCCTACAAAACAGACCTTTTTGATGATCCATGTTACATCAACACACAGACCCTGCAGTCCGCAGTCGGTACAGCCCGTGGTACAATAACAACACAGATCCAAGGGAGCTCTCTGCGTCAGGCCAGTAGGTTCCATTTGGAATATCATATCTTTCTAAGCTTTGAAAAGAGAAAGTCTTGCCATCTGTGTGCAAGGAGAAAGATTTTGGTTTCCCTATAAGAAATATAAAAAAGACAGTGGAGGGAGGTGGGGGAAGAAATCCTTCATGGTTAGTTTTTTGCTTGTTAAATTCAAGGGTAAAAGAAGTTATGGTAAGCAAGCAGAATAACCTTTCATCTTCTGTAGTTAACTGGTTAATAAATAAAGTCGTTAAGATGATGAAAGCTTGGGACTGCACCATACCTCAAGCTCTGTAGAATGCTTTCCTTTATGCTCAAGACTTTAACCACTCCAAGGTGAAAGTGGCTTCAGATGCCTTTGCTTCACAGGCAGTCGCGCGCCCGGTCACAGTGGGGTCGTTATGACCATCTTTTCTAAATTCTTCCATAAGTGACCATTGAATGTCAGCCAATAACTTCTAAATTAAACTACTTAATCAGTAGTATCCACTAAATGTTTGTCAATTTTAGTCTTGATTTACAGACACAAAGTTGTGGATATCGATTAAACAACTATATAGTTGCTACTGATTGTCCTCATTATTGAAAGTACTTTATTTATTAGCTTTGCTTTTTATGGTTTGCCACTGAGTGTTTCCTCTGTCAGAGTCAGCTCCACACAAGAAAGTGAGTAAGGGACTGGTCAGAACTACAGTTAGGGAAATCTGTGACCATTGAGGCATTTCCAACCCAGGACTGTATTACACTCTAAAAGGAACTGGCTGTATCCTGAGGAGCCTTAGGTTGCACAATTCCATTGAAGAAGTGGTATCCTCTTGTTTTCCTTAGAAAATCTTGCCTGTGAATCATTTGCAGCCTGACCGGCTCTATCCCAAACCACCCAGTTTTGTTAGTACATTCAGTAATTGTTCATTTTTCACAGCAGATGCACCACGCTGTAATCCTTCCCTTCTGGCTGTGCTGGCCGTGTTGCCTTACATTCCTACACAAAGCTGAAGCCACTCAACACGCCGCCCGCAGTGATCCATGACAATCTCTTCAGATTGTCAAATGTTAAGGAATAAAGAAAGTTAATATATTAAGGAAGAAGGAAAAAACTAGATCTTTAAAAAAAAAAAAAAGTGGCTAAACTCAACAAAAATCTTGTTTTTACAGGGAAGATTTGACTTTATAATACAGCCAAAGAAATACAATCCCAAAACAGCAGAGCATCAGAACATTTCCTGTTTCCCGTCCCTGTTGCCTAGCAACCCAAGGCTTTCCCATCTAAGGTATGGGAGGAGATGGTGAGATAATTTTACCTAGTGCACCGGAGGGTTGTTAGCATTCATGTGTGCATATTAGTACAGGCTGTAAGGCTGGTTTGATCACAGCTCCAAGACTGAGCCACTGGAATTTTTTAGAAGTTATTAAAAGTATTGTCTCACATCCTTTTAGGATGAAATTCTAGTGAAGTGTCCAATACATTGCTCTTCATTTAATTTTAGAGTTACTGGAAGCTGTTCAGCAGAGTGCCACGAGCAACACAGCTGGTATCTGCCTTCTGCCACAAATAAAGCAACAGCTAAAGAATGAAGATTGTTACCATGGCAAATTAAACAGGAAAGCGGCAGAAAGCCTCTTAGTCAACGATGGAGATTTTCTGGTGCGAGAGAGCACAACGTCACCCGGCCAGTATGTTCTCAGTGGACTTCAGGGAGGGCAAGCAAAGCATCTCCTTCTGGTGGATCCTGAGGGCAAGGTATGAACATTTCATATACTGAAATTTCAGGGCTGCCCAGATAATTCAGTCAAAATGCGTGGGTGCAGTCCAGGAAGTGGAACCAATCTGATTCCATCCAGGTTAATTTAAATTTAGTCAGTGATTTCAGTAGGTTTGAAAGTTCCATTCAAGAATTTAAAAGCACTTAAAAATGTAATAGAAACAGAAGTGAGGAACTTAAATACTGTTGTTAGTCCTGGTACTGGTAATTTGTGTCTACACTTAATATATCCTTTCAGTTGGTATTATATTGCTAGAAGAATAACGCTAACATTAAATAATGAGTTTGATTAGTAACACAGTTCTGGATACAAAAAAGGTAGAGCTGGTTTGTTGTCATCTCACTTTTGCTTGCTTCTGTTTGGAGCTAGGAGAGTACTCTTCATCGACATCTCTCAGAGGAGACAGTAAATCTGAAAAGTAATCCTTAGTGGGATTTAGGGAAAAATATCTCTCTGCTATGGAGGAAAAAAAAAAGGTTATTTCATTCCCCGTAGCAGCTTTAGCCCTGTTCTACCCACAAGCTATTTAATTTGATCCTCTGCTTTTCATGTCAGCCAACACTAGGTCAAAGGGTAGGTGTGAATCACTCTCTGCAGCCTAACATTCCCGCTCCGCCGTGTCCAGTGGCCCAAGTGCCTTTTGACTTTCATGCACCAGGCTCATGTCCCACCAGCTGGAAGCACAACCTAACCATAAATATATTTGCTTCTTTCATTAGGTGAGAACCAAAGACCATATATTTGATAGCGTGGGTCATCTTATTCAGTATCACATGGAAAATAATTTGCCAATCATCTCTTCTGGAAGTGAAGTGAGCTTGAAGCAGCCTGTAAAGAAAGACAGCAATGTGGGACACATGCAGTACCACAAATAATCCCATGGATCTCACAAATCCCAAGACAATTTATATCTGAAAATGGTACTGAGGACTTTCTATTATGATGACAATTCAAAAAAGTACAGACTGCCCTTTCTGCTGCTGTTCCAGAAGATACCCTTTTGTGTATGTATGTAGGAATATTTGTATATGTGTATATCTATGTAGATCTGTAGAGATCAACAAGCATAGTTATATAGATATGTATAATCTTAATGAAATTACACCTTCCGAGTGTGAGATTCATTTGTGAGAAGGTATTTTAGACATGCACAAATGTCACTTTCAAAGTCATACTGAATCAGTAACTATTTAAAAGCACAATTAAACCTCTACATGCAAAAGCTCACTTGAACAAACTGCTGGAATATTAGTATGTGCCTTTTAGCATAGAGTTATTGGGAACCAATATTATTTATACTGAATTAGTTTTGAGTGGTTAAACAAACATGTCTAAGCTTTTAACTCTTTGCCAAAACAAATACAATTTGAATATAACTAAAATGTCACCTGCTTTCAATAGACACTAACAGTTTCATTTTGCTTGTAACAGCACTTTACTAGCAAGTGATGTTTGAAATGAATAGCATTCACAATACAGAAAGGCTGTCTGTTTCTTAATCATTTTTATCACTGACTACTCAAAGATTTGAGATTATGCAACATTTACAAAGTTGAAATTAATATATGTAATATAATTTTGGAATAGAACTTGTTAAAGGACAAGCATGCTAGATCCTAATATTTTTGTCTTGCATATGATTTTACTATTATTACCACTTAATACTGGAGACATCTCTTTTTAAAGGTAGGCTAAATATATTTTCATTGATTGCATAGTTGTTTACGAACTACAGAAGCTGAACAAAATTAATGATACATTTTGAAAGAAAACTACTTAAAAGACTGTTTGAACTTTGCATGTGCACTTCTCCAGTGTTCTTTCCGAAACAAGACACGGTTTACCCTTTCTTCACGTAGAGTCCATTTGCT
Organism: Geococcyx californianus; assembly: GCA_013389885.1. Lineage (NCBI taxonomy): Eukaryota > Metazoa > Chordata > Aves > Cuculiformes > Neomorphidae > Geococcyx > Geococcyx californianus. Next base: position 2,188 of record VWPV01011355.1, on the reverse strand, counting down.
CCTAAACATGGGAGACGGTATTTTAAAGGAAACCTAGGAATTGTTTTGCCACAATAAATAATCTACATATGAACAATCCTATATTCAGAGTGAACAGTGACTTCTTGGGCTTCCTGTTTAAGAAACAGTGATTTAATAAGCAACTGAGGAAGGACAGGGGGGATCTGGGGAATGAACTGGTGGTCTGGGTAATGGCCTGAGAAAACGGTCCCTTTAAGATAATGTCTTCTGGAATGAGCAGGAACATTCTCTTTGTCTCCCAGCCCACCAGCTCAGTTCCATAAGGCAGACAATTGTTGTGGACTTCAGCAGCTGCTGGAAGACTTGACTATAAAAAAATACGTCCTTTTCTGTTGCCTATGTTCACGTTCAGTGGGGCACTCCAGTAAGCTCTTTCCTCTAGAAAACAAGAGGGTTCACATACACACAAAATGATTGAAGACAAAAACTTTCTTGGAGGGCAAAATATTTAAAGAGCCACACAGGGCTGAAAAAAACATCTTTATTCTTTTTCTCAGCTAATAGGCATAAAATGTATTTCACTCCTTGATAATAACATGATTAAAATACTCAGTTAAATATACTGAAGCAGTGAGAAGCTTTAAAACACGAGTAGTTGATTTCCTTGCTAATAGTCTGCCATTATTGATACCTCAAGCCTTCAGTCTCAAAGCTCAAGTTTATGCCTGTTACACCCTTTGCAAAGTTTTCACCTGTGAAAAAGGCCCCCAGAAAGAGTTTGTGCTCAAGCTTTGTGCCACTGCAAGGATAGCTGGCAAGAAACTGTAACCAGAATATTAAATCCCTGCATTGTATTCTTTCTACTCTCACATCTTGCCAGACTTCATAATGTATTTGACATGACTTTATTGAGCAAACAATGAGATAAAAATAGCTCTGTCAAGGGGAGAGAAGGAGCTGCACAGGGTGTTTTTGATTTATGCATCAAAGCTGGGTTTTATGATGGGTCATAGAAGGCAAATGAGCAGAACTCCGTTCTTAGTACAAATCAAAGTTACTTGGGACTAGAATAATCATGTTTGGAGTTCTGATAGTATAAGGTCGACGTTGTATGAGTTTGCCAGCAAGATACTAACTTGGGGGCTTTTTTACTTCACCAGTTTTCACTTTACCAATGCATGAAAACATCCATAGTCAGCATGTGATGTTTGGACCGCAGTACAACACAGTCGAAGTTTCTCTCTTCGAGAGAAACAGAAGTAAGACCAGAACTTTTGTTTTATTGTTCCTGCAATTTTGAAGCAAAACTGTGAAGGGAAAAAGGAGATAATTGGGTGCTAGTGCAATAAACAAGCATCTCAGAATCTCTTGATGTGACAGAAAGCAAAGAATCCAACTAATCAGATGCAATTCAAACATGACACATCTCTGCATTACAGACAATAGACATTTTCCTGGAATAAATTACATCCATTATTCTGAAGCCAGAACTAGGAACTCAGTTTTTGGTTTCTAACATTTATGTGCTTTCACTTAGTTATTAATGCTGTTTTAGCCTCTGAGGACCAGCCATCTCGTGTAAAGTACACCATCTTCTGTGTGGAAGTCTTAGAAGAAATAACTCTACTAAAAACCCCCTAAAACCTCAGAGTTATCTGAAGTATTGTTCTTGTTAATATGAATTGTCAGGCACGTTTAGACATTTTTTAAAACAAATCGTTTCAAGCCTGTGGAAATGCTGAGGAGAGCTCGTGAATCTCTCCTAGAAACCCCTGGGGCAAAAGGCTAATTTTGCCTGTAATGTCACACTCACAAGGCACAGCATGGCTTGCTGTTTTTCAAAGCTCCTATAATTTCACTGAAACACACTAACATGGGGATTTGCTTGCTTCCATCGAATAAAAATGTTACAACAATGACTCAAGTGCTTCTCTCTTACCACAGCCTCCATTTGCTGCTGCGAGGGCAGTGGGCAGCACTGGAACTGCCGAGGTTTGTGTCACAAGGTGGAGCTACTCTGTGTCTGCCTCAGCACTGAGCACTCAGTGTTAGGAAGACCTTTCTGAGTTCCCTTTTTTGTTGTTTGAATGCTTGCTATCATGGGATCACCTGGTTGGAAAAGACCTTTGAGATCATCAAGTCCAACCATAACTGTCCACATCCCTGAGAAACTCATCTGCCCGTCCTCATCAAGGGATTGGGACTCCAGCACATTCCTGGGAGCCTC
>VWPV01011354.1:0-135850 GCA_013389885.1 Geococcyx californianus | reverse complement strand
TTTATTTTAATTTGTTAAGTGTTTTGTATTAAACTTTAAAAAAATACCTTTCAATGTCTTTGAGGTCAGTTTATATTTGTTCCAAGTTCTTCCTAGGTGGGTGCTATGTTTAATAGAATATGCTTAAAAAGAACTTTTTCTGACTTAGGGCAACATCATATTTTGCAAACCGTTGAAGTGCAAAAATTAAATAAGCAGTTTTATTCATTAAAGTTATACTTAATTTTTAAGTGTTTTTCATTAAAATAATCTGTGATGTTAGAACTGATATACACATTTTTGATGACCGACTGAAGTCATCTACAAGTCTTGGACCATAAGTATTCATAATGTGTGTAGTATGCCTTTGTGCTGTGGTTTAACTCCAGCTGGCCACTAAGCACCACACAGCTGTTCACTCACCTCCCTCCCAAGGGGTATGGGATGGAGAAGTAAAACAATATAAAGTTTGTGGTTGAGAAAAAGACAGTTTAATAGGACAGTGAAAGGGAGAGATGATGAGGGTGATGATGATGATGATAATAGAATACAGAAAAACAGGTGATGCACAATATAAATGTTCATCACTCAATGCTCATCACTCAAAGGCCAGACAGTTTCTAAGCAGTGATCACTGGCCTCCAGTCAAATTCCTCAGTTCATACACTGAGCATGATGTCGCAGGTTTGGGTCAGCTGTCCTAATTGTGTCTCCTCACAGCTTCTCGTTCACCCACTCACTCTTGGCTTGCAGGCCAGCACAAGAAGCTCAAAAGTCCTTGACCACTTAGCAAGAACTGAGAACATGAGTGTGTTATCAACACTACTTTCATCCCAAATCCAAAAACTAACACTGCAGTAACTACTAGAAAGGAAATGAGCTCTATCCCAGTCAGAGCCAGGACACCTTGACTTATCCTTCTGAGTTATTTGAAGACATATTAGGTACAATCAGTTGCATTTAAATCAGTTTTCCTTTTGTTCCTTTTATGAATGTTTTTTACTATGATGTGAAATAACTTCAGCTGCTTCCCCCTTGTTTCATAATTTGAAGGTGTCTAGTGCTCATAAGAAAGCTGTATTTTTGCCACACTTTATATAAAAAAAAGTTGCAGATCACCACACAACTACATATTTGAAAGAAAGCTCCATTATTTTAGAAATAATGTTGATGGAACAGGAGCATATAAAAGTAATTACTTTATGGGAAAACCATTACTGAAACTAAAATGAGGAGATTTTGAGTGTTTCATTGTGGGTGTCTGTGCAGCTTCTAGCATTGGTTATTAAAGACAAAATTTCAGTAACAACTGAAAGCAGCTCAATACAATACATTAAATGAGTAACAGTTTCATTTTTGTCATTCAGGAAGCATGTCAATACATAACTGTATATTATCTATGCTGAAATATTTCCTTAAAATACAGGCTCATCTGAGATAAAATTCTGCAACTACTTTATGTGTAACAACAGTGAAATAGGATGAAAATGCCTAGATTTTCTTCCATAACAAAAAAGCATTTGAGCAGGATGTTAATAATTATCCTAATTAGATCTGATCAGTGTAATCTGCTGAGTTGTCTTTAATGATCACAAGTGCTCATGACCCTAATTCTCTTTCCATCTCTCATCATCAAGATTAAGAAAAGGATTTAAGCAGATCTGTAAAAGTTTAGACAAATTTTACTCCATTTCTATATTTCCATATTGATTACTCACTTTAAAAGATTTTAGCTGCTTTACCTTCCTGAAGGCAGATTCACCAACACATTTCAGCACTGTCCCAGTGACGGCAGAAAAAAGCATAATTTAACAGGAAATCAAGACTCGGCTTGTAACTGTATAACGACAACTTCAAGGAAAGAAGAAGAATACTTGTTCAATGGCTTTAATGTCCATTGTCTTAGCTTGGAAATTCAGAGTTATTTATCTTACCTCACAGATTTGCCATGTGACCTCCAAACAAGTATTTTCTCTGCTCTTCAGACCACCATCTAGAAAGCAAGGATAATAGGTTTTTGTTACCTTACAAGAATATTGGAAATTATTGGTACACCATCTAGGCAGCTTTAGATGAGACCTAGCATCTAACAGATTAAGTTAGATAGCTCCTGGGCTGGAGCTGATTCATGAGTGGGCAGCTCAGAGTTTTCGAAGAACCAGTAAACATTTCCCTGTATTTGTGTATATAGATGTTTTTACGTAGATACAAAGTCTTACCCTGTAGCAAATATTCCCAAAGTTTCACATAGTCAACTAACTTATGCTTTCATTGCGTAGGTTCTCTGCCAGAGATCTAGAAGAGAAAAAAAAATATATCATGAGAAGTCACTATCTGCCAACATATGAAAGAATCCACAATTTTCTTGCTGCAAAAAAACATGGTAAAACAATTTAATTTATATATTGCTACCTCTGACCTTGTTTCTTCTGTTTCAAATGTAGTGGTTCAGCAGTCACTCTTAAGGAAACATAATGGTATCTGCATAGCAGAATTAATTCATCTCATGGCCTTCCTCTGAAAGCCACCACTTACATGATAGTGAGACAATATGAAGGTTTAACAAATAGTGTCCCTGTTTGGTTGTAATTGTATCCAGTGGAGAACAGCCATCTATTGGGCTAGATCTAAAATAGGCACCATGTTTCTCTCTGACTGCTATTTTCATGTTTTGGAAAAGCACAGTAGCAAGGATTTCAAGAAATGCTATCTGTACCTCAACATCTTGGGTTTTTAAGAGAAAAGGATTTTATTCTTCAGAGATGTCAATTGACAGCTTTCCATGTCACAAAAGCTGTGTCTTCTAATAATAAAAATACTTAAATTTAAAAACATTTTTAAATTAGCCTGTGTTATGGGCTGATTTCACATGATCTTTTCAAAGGAAAGCTCTGGAAATATGGTGTGACAAATTCATCATTTCACTGTATCAGCAATTCCATTTGTATTTCAAAGAAGCAATTTTTTAATATCTTATTTCAGAATCATCAAAGAGATGGAGGAGCCTTATTAGAACTATCCAGGGCCATGTGTGTCATGGTTTCATCAGGCTTATTAGGACAATAGTCCCCTGAAAAAATTACTACACATTAAAAGTGAAAGATAAGTCACAGGAATATTGAAATAAAGAAACAAAATCGGTTGTAATGGACAAATAGAATTTGCACAAGAGTACTCTAGATTACCTCAGGATAAAGAAGACAGCCCTTAAAAGCAGCAGGAAGCGAATTACACCATCTGTTCAAAAAACCTGAGCCTTGTCAAAGTACCTTTAAGGTTGTACATAAACACTGTCTCAAGTGCCTTTCGTAGTACGTCTGTTACTACCTAGCAATGCTTCAGAAGAACAACCCACTGAGACCTTTAATCTCTAGTCAGAAGCAATTATTATAAACATCTTTGAAAGCGTAGCTGAGCTTTCAAAATCTCACTGCACATGTTCTACTATACCATAGACGTCTTACTCTGATGTCATCATCTACTAAGCTTTAGACAAAGAAGTTCAAATAAATTTAATGTATCTGATTGGTTTGCAAATCTTAAATTCAGGTACATACGCTGTCTAAATAAAAATACGCAGAGTACAAACAAATATACAAAAGAACTTTTGCACCAGGTCCCACAAGGAAATACCTGAGAGAAATACAGGTGGAAAATACTGTTGTAAATTTATTGTTTGTTTGTTTTCTTTTTTCTCCTTAGAAGAAGGCATATGACTAAAGGAGCCTTCCATTCAAGCAGAAATACAACTACTTTATCTTTGGCCTGAATCACAAGGTCATTTTCCTTGAAGTGTACTTTGCAGGTAATACATAGGGGAAAAATAAGATAAGATAATATTAATACATACACAGAGACAAAAGCCATCAGTGCTACTCTACTGTGATGCTGGAATTGCAGCATCCTCTGCTTGAATGTTTAGATTCATCCTTTGCATTACTAAACATCTTAAAATTCAAGTGTAAACAGGTGTAACCATGTAGCCCTGTCGTAATGTGTTGTCATGACTGGTAACAGTCTTATACTAAGTTTGCACAGCCTCAGAACTGAGGCTTGTCACACTTATTTTGTTTGAAGTTAACTTGACCTGCCAACAGCCATGCTTTACTTAGTTTTGCTGTGGCAGTTGTTTTTCTAACTGAGCAGGTTGTGATGGATAATTTGTTTTAATTGTATTTATCTTTGTATAATGCAAACATAGTTTTATATAGATAACAGATGCAAGCAATTGTTCTATATAATGAGATATTTATCACTGTACCATAGTGATGTACTATAGTGAAATAGGAGTCTAGTACAATAAAGAAGGTCTTGAGAAATGAGGATATGGGATGTAAAGCAGAGAAGGGCAGACATGGCACGATGAGTGCTGTGGCACAGGCATGAATGTGCCTGATACACTCCTTCTTTGCCCATAAGCAGTATATTGAGAGCAATACAAGACAGTTTACAGTACACCTACCTCATTAAGAAATCAGTATTTGACTGTTGGGTGTCAACTCCTATGCTTTATTATGGAAATTAAATATACTACGAATGTGTATGTGTAAATTCAAGTGGACAAAACATTAACTACTGCTTCTTTAACATGAATTTTGAGTTTCTGAAAGAGGACCAAAGGCTTCCTCCTCTATTTTATGTTGGTACCTTCTATAGTGAATTCTTACCTTCTGAAAATATGCATTTATTTCCCTCCCTATCCCTAATTCAGACTAGTCTTCTCACTACAGAAACTTCTTTGGTGAAGAAACTATTCTACAGGAATATCTGATATTTGCATAGAGTTTTTAAGAGTTTTCAACTGCATAAGTGATTGGAATTTAGGTAAAAATTTCCCTTGGTGGTACATAAATTAAAATTCTCACCTGCACTCACACCATTAAAGTCATTGAGACTTGCATCCTTTGTTTCAGTGAGACATCTGTACTAATAACCTGTCGATGCTTTATGTCATCACAACCAAAAAAATTATAATCACTTCTTTGTATCTAAATTGGATAGTTATAGCTCTGGAACCATACAATACTCAGTGTACACAACATAGATTTTTTTTGATAAACAATGACACATAGTAATTTTTCAGATGACCTTTGATTTTTATGGAAATAATTTTTTAGATCATTTTCATATTGATTTAAAACAATTTAAAAGATGTTTCAAAGGAGCGTTAACTATGAATTGTATAATAATGCTGCATAGATAAAGTAATAGTTTGAATTCAGGTCATATGTCTCTTCAGAAAGGTATTATTAGTGCTCATTGCTCGATGATAAGATACTAACATGAAATTTTCAATTTCATTACATTTTTAAGTTTGAATCATAGAACCCAGGCTGGAAGAGGCTTCAAAAGATCATCTGGTCTACCATCATGGGAAAAGGAGCCTAAGTGCGATTATTAACATCTTGCCCAACAGCATCTTGAAAACTCACAGCAATGAGGACTCTACCACATCCCTGGGGATGTTGTTCTAATGAATGTAAAAAATTTCTTTATTATATCAAGATGAAATCACTCTCAGTGTAACTTGTACTCATTTTGCCTTGTCTTCTCCATACAGCTCCTTGTGAAGAGAGAGTCTCTGACCTCTTTGTATCTGCTTCTTAAATACTGTGATGAGGTCCCTCTTGAACCTTCACTTCTACAGGAAGAAAAGACCCAGCTTATTCAGTTATTCCTACGTTTATTCCTGAAACAATATCACTGTCTAAAAACATAAACAATGATGTATTTGCCTCCAGAAATAAATGTATTGTAAAAATATGTATGAATTCTAGCCAAGATTCAATAGCACTAAGACCAAAAATATGAGAATGACTTACTATAAAGGATTTATTTAATTATTTAAAAATCCAAAAAAAGTCTAAGATACATGATATCCTATTATCCTTATTAGATGATTTTCTATTACATTTGCTCTTTCAGATTTCAAGTATTTTTTTCCATCAAGAAATTTGCAACATCATGCTATTTAATCACTCAATGAAAAGATGTTTTGGAATAATAGCAACGTACGGTTTTGAACCTTTTCTTGGTTTTCCTATAAAAATATCACAAATCCATTTCTTTTACTACTATTTTATTGCACTACATGCAATTTGACATAGTTTTTGTCTGTGATTTGTTTACGGAGACTTTATCTATCCTTCTACAAAATCTGTTTTTCAGTCTGGTCCTGCTAATATCCAGTTTTCCAGCTGAGCTGATTCAAGCAAAAAGAGGTCAAATTCATTCAATGGTCATCTGCATTAATGTAGTCCTAAATTCGAGCTTTTTACCTAGTTTAGAAATCAAAAAAAGAGAACCTAGTTTGCTTTTGGTTACCCCTCATAAGAAAATGCAAGACCAGTATCAATGGACCATTAAAAAGTGAAATATATTTAGTTTAAAAAATATATTTATTCCTCCTCAAAATGTATTTTGCTGATCAAAACATATAAACCTCATAAAAATTTATAGGCTTACAAGGAAAACTAACTCCAAGATGCTGTTATGCTTTTGCACATAAACAGACTGCTGGCAGCTAATCTCTCTGATTATGCAAAGATGGAATTATAGTATGAATTACTGATGGGCTTGTAGGCTTGAATTCCTCACTTCAAAAAGACCAAATTCTTTTATGTTCTCTGACGAATGACCTACCTAACTTTTCGGCCATGCAGTGGAATAAGCACAAAAGCTGATGGAAATGTTGTTACTGCCGAAGCTTGATTGTAAAAAATCCTCATCCAATCTGATGCTAGCAGACTGTCTCAATATAACTAATGCCATTTTCTTTGTCTCAGCATTATACCTCATTTTCATTAATCTCAGCCTTAGAATATGATTGGAAGAAAAATATGATCATATTTTAATGGGAAAGCTGCCAAAACTACACAAAACATACAAAAATGTTGGTTGAAAGGCATAATTACTGCTATAGCCAGAGAAAATTAATGAAATCGGGAGTGTCCTTCATCAGCCTCATAAACTCATATATTTTAAACTATACACAAACTTATGTAAGATCTACGCTAAAAGTATTCCTTTGAACTGAAGAAAGGTATGTGGAGGCCAGGTTTTCAAGGTTTCATATGCCTCACAGGTGTTCATGGGATATTAAACAAGGACTCAGATCCATTCATTCTGTAAAAGAAATGAGCAAATACTCACAAGAACCTCATCACCACTTCTGCTATTGGCATAGTAGTGTTGGTGACTTGCTTTTACAGTGGCTTCCCAGTTTCTTCTTTCAGAGCAGAATTAATTTCCCTCTCCTTGTTTTGTATTAACCTACTTATGTAAATAAACACTAAAAATAAACTTCCATAATTTCCAAAGAATCTGAGATTGCCATATATTTGTCGAGTACTTTCTGCCACTTAAAAACTACTGTATTTTTTTTAATTTTAATTTAGAATTTTCGGTTTTTCTCAAATGAAAAATACAGAAAATCTGGGCAGTAACATGTTGAAAATTGAAGACTTGATAAGAAGGCTACAGCAGGTATAAGTTTACTTTTTATGATCTGAAATCTTTACCATCTTCCTCAAGAGCAAAGATTTGGATAGGGGATGGAGATCCCCATGAGACAATAACTTTGTTAGATATTGTATCCAAATATGTGCACAAGAGGTGCTAAAGCTGCGATTCATCTCACAGATCTACTATTTTGTAATTTGTCAGAGCAATCTTTGCACCTACCTCTCTTTTGATACAGCATTTTCATAAAGAATATTTTCATGTGGAAAAAATTAACCCTGCACCCAAGTTGACTTCTGCTCAGCTGTCACTCTTTTTCCCCCGTTGCCAGGCAGAGGTATGGTATAACAGCCTTTTGCATTCCTCTTAAACAATACGTCTATTTATATTGGCTTTGGTGGCTGTTGTCACAGAGAGGACTGTACTTACATAGACCTACAAATATGGGATCATCGTTGCTTTAATAGGCCACAGATGATTGTACTAAATTTGTAAGGCCTCATTATGAGTTTGGGGTTTTTACATATCTGTTTTGTTTGGCCTTATTTTGGTCTTTTTTGGCTCTTCCTTTTAACTCGCTTAGCTATCACAGTATCACAGTATCACAGTCTCACAGTATCGTAAGGTTGGAAAAGACCTTTGAGATCATTGAGTCCAACCTATGACCCAACCTATGACTATAGTAGTCATTGTCTTGTAGCTAGGTGTGTATTCCCTATTCTGGTTTAGTTTTGCTCAGCTTTGAGCCATTTTGTATTGTATGCGCAAAATCAAGCATAATAAAAACTTCTTTGATTCATTCCTGTTAAGCAGCAAGTATTGATGAAAGGTATTTTGTGTAAATTTACCCTAAAAAAATGATGTTATGTAGAGAAATAAAGGCACAGGATGATGGCAGAAGTCTCGGAAGTATGAGCAGAGGACAATTCCAAATGATTCAAGGTTCAGAACCAGTTGTCAGTTAACAATCATCGAATGAATGTGAGCTTGTGAGCTGGATAGAATTTGTTTCAGTGATTAACAAAGAGATTAAAGAAGAGGTACTCAGATTTTGTAAACCACACAATGTATATAGCAAATCTGGATGTAATATGGAATTACAGAGCGATAAGGAGAGGACAAGGTGTTCTTAATGTGTCAAAATAGCCTCCAACAGCGAGGAAGAAATCCTCACTACCAGGATCTGTACCTTCTTGAAGGAGTAAGGATGATTAGAACTCATTATAACACCTTCAGAAAAGCACTGGTTATCTAGGTAAAACATCTAGAAATTGTTTTACACAGAAGTTTTTTTATAATAATGTTAATGGTGTTAGCAGTTATATTTTTGTCCTGATTAACTGGATAATTTAGCCTAAAACTGTTAGTGTCATTATACTAGGACTAATAATAATTATTGAATTTTGAATAGATTTAGATTTTAATTAGACAAAGAACACTTTACATAAATGATGTGCTGCTTCAATCCACAAAGAATATACCAGTTGTAGCATAAATCTGCTTCAATTGGCACAAGGAAAGTTCATGCTTTCGTTGTGGAATTTCATGAGCTAAGAAAAGACACTTTCTGCTGTTTCAAACTGCAAATTTTCAGCACTCCGCTCAGCCAAGAGAAGTATCAAAGCTTTAGAGAATAGCTATCCACAGAAACCATTAAAATGGTGAGCAAAGCAACTATATATGGGTCATTCCAACCCATATACTTATTTTTAATGGTTATTCTAGCCCTTCAATATAACTATTTTTTAAAGCTTAAGGGCCACAATCCTCTGAAAATGGAGCTCACATAATGGTAGTGAAACCATATCAATACTCACAATCTCTCCAAAATGCATCTTGGGAGTACTAGCTTGATTCAGTTTGTAACTCTTTCTTTGAGTCTGCAGGACTTAACAAAATTCTTGAGGAAAGGATGGAAGCTTTTTAAGAGAGCTGGAAACTATCCATGCAAGGATTTTTACATAATATTATTATTATTTTACTTCTATTCCTAAATATTCCAGTTATGAAATCGATCCCTAAATGAAAAATGTCTAGATTATTTTCTGAGTGAAGAAATACAAGTGTCACAAATAAAGTGCTGGAAGCAAATTTGTTAGCTCTGTAAAGCAGATTTTAATTTTCTCCATCACTTTTACAAAAGGTGATTGTATTCCCATGTACATATACAACATTTCATGTGAATGGTGAGGTCATATACCTTAGCCTCCTTTGTTTAATTAATTGCTTCAGTGGCATGTCTTTGGGTAGCAAATCTTATGAATGTTTTCCTGTGCATTATTTGTAAGTAAAATTAATTCATGTCATAACAATTTAAGAAAAAAAAAAAACACAGCAAAAAACCACAGGAATGAGACAATGAGATATGAAATGGTTAGCTGATATATTCAAGGTCAGAGGAAATGTGTTACACAGCCAAAGTTGCACACTGATCTCTTAATCCAGTGCCTTAGCCACAACCCTGTCCAATCATATTTTTTTAGAGACTTTCACAAAGAAGATTCTAATACAACAAATTCCTGTTATGTAAAGGGATATTTCTTTGCCTATGTATGCATATTTGTTTCTTTTGGAGACAATTTCATATCTATTCAGGTAATCATTCAAAAACGCTAGCCCAGAAATTAAATGACTTGGTAGTTTCAGTAAATCTTAAGTGAATATTTAGGTATATTCCTGATCAAGCTCCACTGGATTTTACAACAAAATGTGAAAATGAATTGTATATTATTCAAAAGCATGCTATAGTCCATTAAATCAAATCCATAGTCATGTTTGCTGGTTGTTTTCTGTTAGGTGGGAGATGGGGGGATGTTGACTGCGTTTTTTTCAGCTGATCTAGGTATCTCAGCAATTACCAATACCTGTATCCAGTCTTTTATTAAAAGCTCTCTGAGGACAGAATTTTTGAGGAGGTGTAAGGGAATCACAAATGCAGATTGTATGTAGGAGACTACGCTACACAGCTTGTTTTCTTATTTCTCCTGAAAAATACCAACCCAAACCACCAATTCATAATAAAACTCAGGCTTATTTTGTTTTCCATTTTTAATGTGACTATCTCACTAAGATACCATAAATATTAGCCATAATTCATCATCACTAAACAAAACATAGCATATCAGTGCTTGCCCTGTTAGCCTGCCAAGAGTCCAATAATTCTGATATTTAGCCTTCAATCAGAAATAAGAAAACATAAACCATATATAGACCATTAAGTAATGATTTTTTTAAAAAAAGAATCATTAATAATTTATAGTATCACATTATTTTACAATTTGTGGTGTTTGCTGCTCATTAATTCAGAACAATAAGATACACAGAAATATCCTGATTCTAATAAGGTTACGTATTGCCGCCACTAGAATTCACTTGGGGGATCATATGCAAGAGGCAATGATAATGGCAAATTGAGTGGTGACAGTGGTTTAAACAGTAGAAAGTGTATTAGACTAAATTGAATTGATTATTTAGAACTAAGCAAACAGCATTATTTTCAATACCATATATTTCTATTGTGCAGATGTGCTGAAATTGAACTTAATATTCAGCTGTCTACTTGACATCTTGCCTTTCTCAAACAGGAGTTATATTCTAAACTCACATGAAAATAATTAACAGCTGCAAATGCAATTGCTATCTCTGACATCAATGAAATTCTTTTAAAGGAACATTTTCTTCCCTGAGGAATTCATTACTTGGGGAAGGACACAAAGCTGTCTCAGACATTTATTTAATTAGATAAGAAATTATGTTAAGCAAGCAAGTTGGGATGAAGGGATTGTGGGGTGAACCTGCTTTAGCAGGGGGTTGAACTAGATCAGGGGTGTCAAACTCATGGCCCGCGGGCCAAATCTGGCCCTTCACCTGGTTTTATCCAGTGCTCCATCTTGTTTCTTCGTGGTGGCAGAACCAAGGTCATTGCCCCTACACTCCTGCCAGAGCACCAGTCGTGTGCAGTGTGTGACGCATGTTACACTGCAGGAGCAGGAGAATGGCGGGTGCTGTGAGTTTGACACCCTTGGACTTGATGACCTCCAGAAGTTCCTTCCAACTCCTACCATTCTGTGATTCTTTGAGGCAAGATATAGAGGCAACTGTAATCATGAGCAAAATTAGGAATGAAGTTAATCAGGGTCTTCATTAACTTTTCATGATAATGGTAAGACTCATTCTTTGGCTTCTCCTGGATTCACCTTGGCTCCTAGAGTGTCTCAAAAAAACTTTACTTCCTTACTAGAGATAAACAAGTGTATTTTCTCTGATGTATGATTCTCTGTCTATGTTGTGTTGGGGGCAAATTATTTCACCCAAATCTAGAAGCAGTATCTGGAAAAGTTTATTCCATCAAGAGCCCATTTACAGTTAGTACCATAGTAACACAGTGTCACGGTGTCACAGTATCATAAGGCTAGAAAAGACCTTTGAGGTCATCGAGTCCAACCTATGACCCAACACCTACACCTACTCCTACTTGTCAACTACACCATGGCACTAAGGGCCTCATCCAGTCTCTCCTTAAACACCTCCAGGGATGGTGACTCCACCACCTCCCCGGGCAGCGCATTCTAATGGCCAATCACTCTCTCAATAAAGAACTTCTTCCTAATGTCAAGCCTAAACCTCCCCTGGTGAAGCTTGAGACCGTGTCCTCTTGTTCTGTCGCCGGTGACCTGAGAGAAGAGACCAGTCTAACATTTGCAGCAAGAGGGTTCATGTCATTGGCAGTACATCCTGTTTCATTCACTTTAGCACCTATCTCCAGAAGAATGCTAAAATTCTTCTGCATAAAATGTAAGGAGAGCATAGTTTGTAAGGGACTGCATGGAAAAGGACTACATTATATAGATAACATTCCTAAGGAAGCCTGCTCCATATTTATGCCACAAAAAGAAAAAAGTTACAGACTACGTCCTCCTGAATATTTGACTGATTTTCAAGAGGAATTTTCCTGTGTTTATTCACTGAAGAAAGTGTTTGTCCATGATTTTGTTTATGGGACTTGAGATATGAGGTGGCAGTGCAGAAGGATGAAGATCTGCTCACAGCAGATGGCATCACATGTGCCCTTTAAATCTATGGAAGCCCTAGGAATGTCTGCATAGATTGTGTTAGAATTGCTTTTTTTTGAAAAACACTAACAATATTTTAAACAAAATTTTATAACCGTTCTTTTTTTTTTTTTTAATGACGCTACCTGGAGAACCTAATCCCAGACGCTCACTAAAGTTAACAGAGACCAATACAAATTTTACCTGAATAACAAATGTAAAGTTTGGAGAGGAGCTAGTGTTCATAAGTAAGAGAACAGCTTCTTTGTACAGAACTGTGAATCATACAGCAGATTTGCTGAATAGAACACATATTGGCTGCAGCTGAAGAGCTGACTATTTCTGATTGTAAATCAGATAATATTCAGCTGAGGATAACTTCGGATTTTAGAGATCAAAAAGTCAGTAGGGGTTAAGGATAGCAGTTTAAAATATAATAAATTAAGTATCGAAGCCAAACAGGGACTGGATTTCTGTTCCTACTCCAATAATATGACTGACTGGAAGCATTTAATCTTTACACATTCTGAGCTTGGTCTTGAAATATGTAATATATTTGCTACCCTCTTGCTCTGAACAGAAGGAGAGAAAACCGATGCTGTCAGTGCTTCAGATCACATGTATATATAAATGGAAAAAACAGTCAAATACCTGTATTCTCACTTGTATAGATTAAATAACAATGGATTTGTAAAGATTTGGAGAGAAACCTCCCACTTCTTATAAGTAAGAGAATTTGTCTCCAGTATCTTTATTTTGATTGCTTTTAAATCCACTCAGTGTCCCTTGGAGAAGCACAGACTGGCAACATACTGAAACAATACAGTGACTGAAGTAGTTTAAATGTTTTAGAAGTTGTCTGCCTATCTACAAACTATTACCTTGTTACCAACCTCATTGTTTCTTTCTACTTTCCTGTTCCTGAACTTTGCCTTCTCAAGGCTGCCTGCACTTTGGTCCCTATAGCTCTCACCATCTACAGAGGATAAAAAACGTCTTTGAAAGAAAGAGATAAATGGGAAAAAGAAAAATTTCAATTCTAATGGGATGTTCCTATTCTCACTCCTAAGAGGTCATCTTCTATTATATTTTCAAGGCATATCAAAATATTTTGGTATAGAAAAATACTTCATAATTACTATTGAAATCTAGACATGAGTCTTTTATCCATATTATTTTTTGCTGAACATGGCAGCTGCTTCTTTCCCTGGCCTATTTGCCTGTTTTAGACGCTAGGCAGCACAGTGTAGTTTGTGCATTTCCAGAATAATGTCATAGTGCCTCCCAACTCAAACCATTCTATGACTCTATGAACTGTGAAATAACCACCTTTCTCTTGAATCAACTATCGACTTCCTACTACCTTTTCCATTTTTAAGACTTCCTCTTATATATTCCAGAGGTCACACCTGCTCATGACACTTTCTGAAATGTTACACTGGTGCTTTTATCATGCATTAAGCCAAAATAAGCTACCATTTTCTGTATGTTATTCTAGATAGTAAAGCAAATATTGTCTCTTAAAAGCACAAAATAACAGGATAATGACATACCTATGGCTCTATGGTTGAAGATTTCAATAGATGATTATGTTTTACTTTATGATTTTATTTCATTTTTCAAAGAGTAAGTCTAAGCCATCCACAAAAGAATGTCTGCAAATGCATGCTCAAACTACTGTAGACCATACCTCAAACTAGTATAGACTACAGATCATGCAGAGCTGATCCATCTGTATCTCATGCCATATGCTAGTTTCTCTGCTTAGTGTGTGCTAGGGAAGAGATCTGTTAGAGATTAAGTGCTCTTTAAACTTTTATCAGATTATGATACAACCATAATGCAGTACATGCAATGAAAAGAAACTGATTTACACTTTCTTCGTATCTACACAGTGATAACCAAGGCAACAAAATGTGGTGTCCTAGATCTAGGAGATATGAGCTTAGACCAGCAAATGTGTGTTCACCATAAATGAAGAGCTTCAGGGCCCTGGACCCTCTAATTTTCTTTCCTCGTATCTGTGTATGTTTTTAGGCTTATGTGTCTAATTTTGTGATAAAACTTTATCAATCAAAACTATAAGGTTTACTCACACTCTCTACTGTAAACATTTAACCAGGACATTGTGATACACCCCATCTAACTTTAACTTCAGACAGTTTAGATCAAATCAGCATTGTGTCCTTCTCCTGTCAGTGTTTGTGTCTGAACCAGTCATCCTGCACTCTTCATAGTTGAACTGGGAAAAGAGAACACATCCTTAAAATTATTTTGATTCTCCATTGACTAGAAAGAGAGCTTAAGATGACCAGCTCAGATATGGTTATCTGCGTTCAATATGATGAAACCTATTCTAGGTGCCGAAATCAGCAGCCTTGTCTCCATTGGCCATCAATAGACAGGTATGACAAAAGCTTGGTTTCAAACAACACAGGTAAGAAACGAAGCCTGACCAGGGTGTTCTGAACCATTCCATTTTCCATTCACTACTGATGAAATCTCATAAACTTCAGTCTGTATTTTAGGCATATCAAGTTAGATGTTAAAGGAAGATAGTGTAAGCATCTCTAGTCTCCCAGCACATCGAAGGTGGGGGAAGGAACAGCTAATTTAGTATGGTAGCATTTTAGAGAAACGTTTATGAGCGTGAGGTCCAGCCCACAGAAATTTTTGCTTATACAAGTTCACAGATTCACTGAACTGTTGACTGGAAAAGACCTCTGTAGTTCATCCTTGTACTTGATGAAATAAGACTATCACTAGATCAAGCCTTGATTTGTTTATCTAAATCCTAAAAACCTCCAGAGATGGAAATTTCTCAACCTCTGTTGAAACTCTACTCTTCTGTTGTACTACATTTGTAGTCAGTATGTTTGTTCTAAAATTGATTTGCAGTACCTGAAAATGAGAGCTACAGGATATGAACTGCTAATATAAATAGGGAAAAAAGAATTAATTCAGTCAAGTAAGCAAAACCTTAACAACCACACAGGACTTTTAGAACCCTTCTGCTTTAATGAAACAAGGTGATTATATCTATGTAGATAAGAAACACATTTATTTACAGCATACATGCCTCACAAAGCACTGAAATATCCTTCAAATTCTAATGCTAGCGGAAGATATTGTTCCATGTAATTATATTCCATTTTCAAGTATTTGACTGTATGTTGTTGTTCTTAAGCAACTAATTCCTCAGTTGAATAATGCTCAAAAATGTGAAGTTTTTGTAGCTGCTAAATAATTTCTTTTCTGTTATTTACATCATGCTGCTAAGTCCCTGTAGTTCACATTTATTTTTCCTTCTTTCTTTTTTCTACAGTCTTTTTGTAATTTTTTTGAAGCTGCAAGTGCTCAAATTCCACAATGATAAGCCTAATATAAAACCTGATTAAAACAGATTTTTCTAAACAGTAATCAAGAATACTGGTTTTCAAATAATTTCACAAAAGAGCAAAATTCATTTATTTCTTTGTTTGTTTTTTTGACCTGAAGAGTATTTTTAACTTGGAAGGACCCATAAGCAAAAGGCTAGAGGTTTGGGTATTTTGGCTCTAACTTATTACATTTAAGTAAATTTGTCTTGCATTTACATAAAAATAGAAATCCTACATAAAAATAGAAATCCCTAAGAGTGTCATTCTAGGAAGTGATATGTGCAACAGCTTTGTAGCCACGTGGACTAAGGATATACCATAAGCCAAAAGCAGCAGCTGTTGTCTTTGCTAACCAAGCAATTTAAGCAGTGTTTGTTCATCAGTTCATTTTTTCTTAGAATGATCCAAACCCAGTGACAGAAAACAATAAGTGCCTTGCTGACAAAAAGCATTTTTGTCACATTTAATCACATTTTTTTGCCAAAATTAAATGTTTATACCAAGTTCTGATTTTGACTTTTCTTCTCAAGAACAGTTCAGTTTTCCATTCCAAACCAAAGGTGACTGCAAGGGTCTTATTTGAAGTAAGAAAACTATCAATTACTAAGTACCTTTGTCTTTCAAGGGCTACTAAAGGATTTTGTAAGTTCCTTTGGCTTACTAGCTGCAAAGATTAATTTTTATTAAAAGGTAATCTTTATGGAGATTAGCCTAGTGGAAATGAAACAGTTTTTAACATCTTTTATATTCGTTTTGGTTAATGAGCCAAAAAAGTCCTTAAGTATTAATGGCTCAATCACCCTCTTGCTGTAGTCAACAATAAACAGAACTACCATGGATGTTAAGTGTAACGGACTGAGTAAGGCTGCTGTGACTAAACTGTTGTCCCAAAAAAAGAGTTAAGGAAAGCTTTTGGGTTTAAGTGAAATGGAAATACTCAATACAGTAGATGCAGCTCCTATCTCTCACCACAAACTACCAGTTAGTATGTCAAGAAAGGTATCTATGGCGGAAAAAAATGAAGAGTCAGATGATAGAGTGAAAGAGTAGCACTGGACATTAGAGTCAAATCCAAGGCAGGTCATGAGCCCAGAAGCGTGAAATGGCTACAAGGAAGCCAGCTGCTGGAATTCTGCTCCCTTCCATATCTTGATAACATAAAAAAACATCCTGAATACAAAGAACAATTTAAATGAAAGTAGTT
This sequence comes from Geococcyx californianus, assembly GCA_013389885.1. NCBI lineage: Eukaryota > Metazoa > Chordata > Aves > Cuculiformes > Neomorphidae > Geococcyx > Geococcyx californianus. The sequence continues at coordinate 118,775 of VWPV01011354.1, read as the reverse complement.
TCAAAGAACAATTTAAATGAAAGTAGTTTTATTTATCTGCTTAATTGGATTCTTGTGAAAACTTATTATGTAATATTTATAGTATGCTTTGAAAATAAAACACAGCAGATAAGGTACGTTTAATTATTATTTTAGACACAGTAGTTATTGTGGTTAGGCCTATGAACTGTCTTTTCATCCTGAACTCTTGGTCTCAGGCACTGCAGATTTCTGGAATTCCTTATAGTTTGGGCAGATGCTACATATAGTGCAAATTTGAGCAAAGACAAGTTTTCTGACTTTTTTTTCCTCAGGCTTCATAAATGTAGAGAGCAATAATATCTAGTCTAATCTCCAGTACAATAGATGACACATCATTTCAAAGAGTAGTTACGCCTTTCAATTACGTGGCAATTGAACTGTGTTTTCTCTTTAGAAAAAGACATTTAGTGCAATATTTTTTCAGGCAGCAAATAATCTCCACAATTACATTTTAATAGGAGCTAGGTAACAAAATATACAATTTCTGTTAAATAAAAAGAAGGAAGGAAATAATTTACCATAATTATAAGATCTACTATTGCAATTATTAAAAACTAGACTCTGAAATTTGGAAGCAATAGATCTTTCACTTAATTCCTTAGAAAAACTGATTTTTTTTCTGATTTCACAGGAACATGCATTTTTTAAATACATACAGTGCCCTCATTCTAGCTTCTATTCCCCCCATATAAAACGTAATGTAAACCAGTAAAGGCTACTTCAATGCAAGTGTCTGCAAAAAACTTGTACATAGAGCTAGAGAGCATAAAAGTTCAAGAGAAATCTGTTACACACCAGTTTTAGAAATATAAAATTTATGTTCTATTTTTCTGTTAATGTCAAAATATAGAGATAATTCTCATCTCAGCTACTGACAATGAAGTAGAAAGCCACAGCTGAAGATGCTTTATGAGTGGTGACTCTTTCAAGTACAATTACCCAGTGTTAGAGACTTTGAGAAACAATTTATCAGGCATTAATGCCTGTATACCTGCATTAAAGAAATTTTTAAGGGAATTATACTGTGGTTGAAGCTCGTAATTGTGTGTATTTCTTGCTTGCAACGAGCCCCTGGATATCATCACTAGCTTCTACAGCTTAGTTAATTGTCATCTCTACTACAGAGCAGTTCTGGTAAACTATGGAATAAAAAGCATGCCATAAATTTTCACTAATAATGCATTGCAGATTAAGTATACTATGTAGAACAAGGGTGAACAGATGCAGGCAACCATGGGCTAAGCAAAGATTTAAACCTACAAAGGCCTGCATTTACTCTGATGAGTAGTATGTGAGAGGGAACATGGGAGTAGGCATTTCTTCTCTATAACAAATGCATTTAAAATCAGACTATTATTTTTGTAGTTAATGGACATAATTCCTAAAAGGCACCTAATAAAACCAGCACTGCTCAGACATATGCCTCTAAATTAGCTTAGTTAACTTACTCACCCTGTCAATTAAATGGAAAAAAATCTATACTTCTAGAAAGGAAATATATAGTAGAGTAGCTGACAAAAATCCCATTCCACAAAGAATTTCAGCAAGTAATTAGTCTGAAATACCGACTTAATTTCTACTGACATTAAAGAAACCTTTGTACATAGTCTAGGGCTTTCCTGAACAGTTGAGGAAACATATTGTTGTTTCTAAAATATGTAAAATACAAAAAAAAAGAATATTCTATAGCAAAGGTCTGATTTACAAGGCAATTACTCTTACACATACTTTAATCATAGAAGACTGAGAAAAAAAATCACAGGTATCCAGGATGCCTTTACCAAAAAAAATACAGATGCTATTCTACGATATTTCTTTGAGTTATAAAGTATATATAGTTAGATATTACGAACATTTATCACTCACAAGGGATATGGATAAAACCTTGAATTTGTCTTTCCCTGTCTATAAAGCACTCAGGCAGCAAAGCTTAATAGTTTCTCACTGTCATTCTTGTCATGAATATATTATTAATTTGTTCTGTGGGGATCATTTGCTAAGATTAAGAAGCAATATTAAAGCATTTTAAAAATGAGTAATTGTGACTGGTGATCTAAGCATTAGAAATAATTTGTCAAGAAACAATTATCAAGAATCATACAGTCCAGAGCATAACTCCACCCACCATGAAGGGATACATAATATTATCAGAATACAATAAAGATACCTGGTTTCTTTTTGATTCTCATGCAAATCTGTATGAAATAATTATAAGTGGAAGTTTGGAGAGTGAAGGAGTTGTCCTTTCTTCAACAACTTTTACATGCAGTGCTGTTCTTTTCCTATTTTTTAATTTCATTTTTGTTTGGTTTGTGCCATGAGTTCTAAATATGAACAAGGAACGTAGTCTGCCCAAACCAGGCAATGTTGTTTAGAAGTCATTTAAGAGATATTATAAGTAAAAAGAAAAGGAAAAAGAAACTACACCTCTCAATGTGCAGAGCATGAAGTCACTTAACATGAAACAGATGAAACATAGAGAGGGGTTTTTTTTTAAGCTATTTTTGCCTCAAGCATCTCTATGGAGAGAGTATAAAGAGCTAAAAAGATCTATGGTTTAATTTATAACCCCATTTAAATCACAAAAATAACTCTCCAATTTTTTCATAAGCTATCTCATAAAAATATTGCTCCAGAAATCTGTTTTTAGTTTGCTTTCGATTAAGAGATTTGCATCTCATTGAAACTGGTGTAGCGTGATATATCGGGAACTTGCATTTTAATAAAGATGCTATTTCTGATATTTGTAGGGGGGTGAGTGAAAATATAGAAATATTAGAACATATAGAATATGTATTTCCTATCCATAGAATTCATAGAAAATACTTATTTTGTAAAATGAATGGTCTCATATTAATCTTAAGTCAAACATATATAGGTCAAGTCCATGAAATAAATAAAATATTTACCCACATAGATGGCAATATACTTTCCCATTAAGTGAAAAACAAGAGGATGGATTGTATTTAAAGAATGCAAGAAGTGAAGGGAAGAAATGGAAAAATGAATAGAATGTGTTATTATGAGGATGACTGTCACAGAGAATTAATATTTTTTTGTATGCACAGACAGCAACAGATAGAATAATAAACACATACTAGGAGAAAAGAAAGATGTAAAGGATCTGTTTTCTTTGATCAGATCATCATCATTTAAATGTTGGCTACCTGATGCTGTCTCCAGAAGCACTGGTAAGAGCAGGTTCAGGGAACTCAGCGTTGCCCTCAGTGGAGCACAGCTCTTCATATGGAAGTTTTATTTTCCCAAGGAAAGAATAAGAGAAAGTATGCAATGGAAAAGCACCTTAAGACAGAAGCAAGAAAAAGGAGACATAGAAATAAAAGCAAACCACAGAAAATACAAAAAATTCTGAGTAAATGTGATCCCTGATGAAGTTAATTTTCACTGCTGCTCTGTTCAAGAGAAAAATATTTTAACTCCCTCTGCAGAGTCAAGAGAAATAAATTCTGGAGTCTGAATCTGACATCTTACCTAAATTTCATGACTAACTTTCAAGTTGTATTTAAAATACTCTCATATGTTTCCATTGAAAATGGTGTTCAGAGGAGAGCAACGAGGATGGTGAGGGGGCTGGAGCACAAGCCCTATGAGGAGCGACTGAGGGAGCTGGGGTTGTTTAGCCTGGAGAAGAGGAGGCTCAGGGGAGACCTTATTNACAATACTGTGATACTGTGATATTAGGAAAAAATTCTTCACTGAAAGGGTGATTGGACATATGGAATGTGCTGCCTAGGGAGGTGGTGGAGTGACCATCCTTGGAGGTGTTTAAGGAGAGATTGGATGAGGCTCTTAGTGCCATGGTTTAGATGATGAGTAGGTGTTGGTGTTGGGTTATAGGTTGGACTTGATGATCTCAAAGGTCTTTTCCAGCCTTGTGATACTGTGTGATACTGTGATAATATTCTTTGACCTGTGAATGATGAATCTACTATTTTAGTTACTCCCAATTAGAAATTAGTTACCCTGTTAGCTATTCAATTAGAAATTGGAGGACAGACATTTCTGTCCTATTTCTATGTGTTTGATACCGCTCATTATTATAATATATCTCATTTAAAGCATCATCTTTATTTTTCTGCCATCAGCTTTCCACGGTCAGACCTAGACTTCATGTCCAGGAGGAAGACTTCGGTGTAGTATTGACTGAGCTGACCATGGCTGGCAAATAACCTCAAAGTATTCATCAGTTCCAGTAGTATGTTGAAATGAATGAGAAACAGGGAATAAGCAATGTTGCCAACTGAGCACCTGGCCGTTCACTTGCATTATTTGTTTATACCTCTCCAGGCAGCACTCTCTAGGACCGTGCCTGAACAAAGGTCTGAAGGATTACATTAGGCATCACCCTGAAACCCAGAACTGATCTGCATAATTTAGCTACTTTCACTCTGAACAGTCCTTTATCACCTTGGGCTTTTCACCCTCAAGGATCACTGTTTTCTCTCTTGTCACTTCTAGAATTCGAAATAGCTTCATGCTATAAAAATACTACTCTTGTTGACTGAAGTTCAACTGCCAAATTGTTTCAGCACAGAAACTGATAACTATATGATAGGGCCAAGGAGCTACTATATGGGACCTAGAGGGCTGAATGTGATGTAGCATGGTTACAGCTGCCTCAGGCACCATAGATATCAGAGAGGATTCACCAGGTGACTTTAGTGAGGAAGGAACATAACCAGCTCATATTTTTCTTTATCAGTATTGTCATAGTCTATGCATTCAGTTAGAAGTACATCTTTGGTTTATTAAATCTATGAGTGAATCAGCATTGGATTTCTAAGAATTAATGGAAAGTGAGCAGCAGTGCAGAAATCTAGAGGTGAAGAGAGTTAACAATTCAGAAATATGAAAAGCAGAAGATTCAAAAGTCATAGTGATTTTGATCCCAGTACACTGAATGTGCCTGGGAGAGAGGCCAAGCAGTATGAAATGCCCTACAACTTGTTATCCCACCAGACAAGATGGTATCATACAAAGTGTCCATTGAGAAAGCTTTGTGTCCTGTCCCAAATCATAATAGGTGCTGAGGAAATGTTTAGCACAGGACCAGTTTGCTGTTTTCCTACATAGTTTATTGAGACCTAGATTCTGGGAGGATCAAGAATCACCTCCTATAAGCTCAAGAATGGTTCATCCTAGAGCACAGAAAATAAGCAAAAGTGAACAAGGAGTTCCTGACAAAACTCAAGTGTAGAAATGAAATGTATAAGAGGTGGAAGCAGGGACGAGTGACCTGGGAGGAAGATAGTGACACTGCCCAAGCATGTAGAAATGCAGATACAAAATCAAAAATCCACTTGTAGTGGAGTCTGGCAAAGAATGCGAAGAGCAGCAGGAATGACCTCTACAGATATATCAGCAGCAAAAGGAAGACTAGGGAAAACACAGATTCTCTGATGAATATGTTAAGAGATTGGTGGCAAAGGATATGGAAAAAGCTGAGGTATTCCATGTCATCCTTGCCCCAGCCTTTACTAGTATGACCCGCCTTCATGAATCCCAGGCCACTGTGGCCACTGAGAAACTCCTAAATGAAGGAGGATTAAAAAACAATTAAACAAATCAGACATGACAAAATCATTTGTATAAGGTTACGTGTAAGGAAAGTGTCTGCTCCTTTAAGGCTGTCTGTTCAAGGATCTTTTCCACTGAGGAAAAAAAAAAAAGGAATGATAAGAGAAGGAGAAACCCATAAACATGAACACATATGGACACAAGCGTAACTGAAAAATGATAAGGGAAGCAGTGGTGAGAATAAAACCTGGTCAGTCACAGTGATCGATGACAGCATGTGGGAGTATAAGAATGTTTATTACAGTGAGGTTATCTAATCTGGGATCTTGTCGATTGGAATACTACAGGAGAAAGTGAGGAAGCATAAAGAAAATATATCAGACATAGACCTGGCAAAACACACATGAAGACAACGTCAAGACACAAAACTCATCAGTTGCATCTCTTGATGGGCTACCCAGAAAAGACAAGCATCTCTTCCAGGAAAATCATTCTGGACTTTACAACTGATATGACTGTAGACTGTCTTCCTTGAGCGTAGGATGTTTATAAGACTGTATCTCATAATATTCCAACTGAATGAACTATGGACAGTGAGGTACACTGACAAGGGATTTATGTGCTAGAACTGAAAGACTATGGTCATCACTATGAAATCATCTAGAGGCAAGTCACCAATTGTGACCAGGGATTCAGACTGGAGGCAACACATGTACGTCATTTTTGGGACACAGTGCACCATCAGTAAGTTTGCAGATGATGCAAACCTAGGAGTAGTGTTTGATAACCAGGGGGTTGTGCTGCCATTGAGTGGAGCCTCAGCAGGCTGGTGAACAAGGCAGAATGGAATCCAACACAGTTCAACAAAGGCAGTACAAAATCTGTACTCTGGGGATGGATAATGTCACAGCAGCACATGTTGGGGATGGACCAGCTGTAAAGTAGCTCTGAGAGAAGGTCCTGTGAGTCCTGATGAACAAGATGGATGTGATCCAGCAATTCACCTTGTAACAAAAAAGATATATCCCCTGAGCCTGTAGTGCTGCATGGGGTCGTTGTGTCCCAAATGCACCAAGTGCATTTCAGGCTTCATTGGGAGGAATGTAGCCAGCTGGATAAGGGAAGAGATACTTCCTTTGTACTCAGCACTGGTACGAGAAATGTGAATTGCTATGTCTTGTTCTGAACACCGGAGTACAAGAAAGATACAGACTTCCTGTGGTAAGTTCAGCAAAGGATCACAAAAATGGGCCACAAAGATGTTTCAATGAGCTGCAGCATCTGGCAAAAAAAGAGAGGCTGAGGGAGCTGAGATTGTTTAGCCTGGGAAAGGAAGCTTCAGGGGGATCTTATTAATGTGTGTAAACACTTGGTGGGGGTTGCAAGTTATGAAGATGGAGCCAAACTCCTCTTCAAAGTTTGCAGTGACAGGATAAGAGGCAATGGATAGAAATTAAACTACAGGTAAATCCACTTGAACATAAGAATTTTGGGAGTTTTTTTCACTCTGAAGTTGCTCCAACACTTGAATAGACTTCCCAGAGAAGTTGTGGAGTCTGTGGAGATGTTAAAAATCTGATTGGACATGGCACTGAGAAACTTACTCTTGCTGACCTTGCTCTGAAGAAGGGATTGGACTAGATGATCTCAAGAGGTAGCTTTCAACCTCAGTCATTCTATAATCCTGAAATGGTGTGATTCTGTGACTGTATTTCCTGAGTCACTAGAAGAGAAAAAGCCAATATGACTGGCTATTCGTCGTAGCTGACACCCCTATGTAAGAACACATTCCACTTTTCCAAACTGTTAAAAATAAGAGTTTGAAAATAAATAATTATTAAATTATAAAATTACTCTCTATTGGGAAATAATCAGTCTATTTTGACTTGTGAATTTCAGTCATAATGGATGAAGGCAGTGGTTAAAAAAAATAATAAATTCACCATATGTAGTTCATAATTTTTATTTTTTTTAGAAAAATCTTGATCTAGCAAATAAGACAGAAACCATGAAAGTAATGCACAATGATCCCATCATGATAATACTTTAATTTTATGACATATGTGACTTTTAAATTGACTTCAAGTTTTGCATTTGTGTTTTTTCAGTGTATGATCTGACTCATTCTAAAATTTATTCCTGTTTCACTAATGGTACATGCAAACAACATCCAGTGTATTTTAGGAGTAATAAATTTCAGGGTTCTGTTCAGGAAATAGCATAACAAGAAAAAAAAAAGAAAGAAAAAGACATTTGTAGAGTGAGGCGTAGAATAGAGATTTAAGTTATTCACATAATGTTTCAAAAATCAAATGTAAACTTCAGTTTTCAGTATGGACAGCAATATGAAATACACTAACAAAGAGGAGAGGAGAATAGAATATTAAAAGGTTCATATCTGAAATGACAATAAAATCAAACAACTTAATACACTTAGGGATCAAACATTGTCTTCTCTTGAAAAAAAAATTGCAAATTAAGTTGCAGGTATCATGACAACATTTTTCAATAAAAGTATTAATTTAGAGGTAGTTCTGGGTAATCAAAGAACAGCATGCACAGTCAATAAAAACAGATGACCTGGACAGTAGTAAAACTGGCCTTAAAATTATGCAAAGATTTAGAAAGTATTTAGAAGGAAAGAGTAATTAGATACATGAAGGAAAATGGTGAATAGGATAGATTATACAAGGGATAGTTCATGTTAGCCATATTTCTTTCTGTGATCTATTTTTCAAAGAAGGGAAAAGTAGTAGGTGAAATGTGTCTGGACTTCAGTGAAGCAGATGACATGTTGCCACAGGAGAAACTATTCATTGCACTTGAGAAGACAGCAATTCATAAGTAGAATTTGAAGGTAGAAAATGAAGGTTACTGTAACAAAAACCTCATGGAGCACTTTGAAAAGTAAACTTATTGAGGGGAGAGGAGAGGAGAGGAGAGGGGAGAGGAGAGGAGAGAGGTGGAGAGGAGAGGAGAGAGGAGGAGAGGGGAGGAGAGGGGAGNAGCCTTCTTGAGCTCCTTTGCCATTTAGGACTGTCTCTTAACTTTACTGACCAGCCGTCTAAACAGTCCAAAGTCTGCCCTCCAGAAGTCCAAGGCGGCAGTTCTGCTGACGTCCCTCCTTACTTCTCCAAGAGTTTAGAATTCTATCATTTTGTGATTGCTGTGCCCTAGGTGTTCTCCAGCCATCACATCTCCCACAAACCCTTCTCTGTTCACAAACAGCAGGTCCAGCACGGAACCCATCCTAGTTGGTTTACTCACCACTTGTGTCAGGAAGTTGTCTTTCACACACTCTAAGAACCTCCGAGACTGTTTCCTTTCTGTTATGTTATACTTAGACCTCTGGTAAGTTGCAGTCCCCCACAAGAACAAGGGCTAGGTGTCACGAGACTTCTCCCTCGTAGAATATCTAATCAGTCTCTTCTTCCTGGCTGGGTGGTCTATAGCAGATTCCCACCACAGTATCTGCCTTATTGGGTATTCCGTTGACTTTTACTCAGAGACATTCAACCCTATCATCACCATCATTGAGCTCAAGGAAATCAAAACACCCTCTAACATAGAGGGCTACCCCACCATTTCTCCGTCCTTGCCTGTCCTGCCTGAAGAGTTTATAGCTAACCATGGCAACCCTTATGTTATGCAAGTCATCCCACCATGTTTATTTGATGGCAATTATATTATAGTGTTCTTGCTGTACAATGACTTTGAATTATTCCTGTTTGTAGTGCATGCTGCATGTGTTAGTGTAGATGTACATCAGTTAGGCTGTTGATCCTCTGTTCTTCTTAGGTGAATATTCTTAATTCCTAAGTGACTCCTTGATGTCATTTCTAATCCATCGATAACCTTTACATCTTTGCTGCCACTTGGAGTGTTACCCCCTACTTGCTCTGAGGTGGCAGACCAAGGTGCCTCACTAACACACCAGCCCTCAGATACTGGAGTGTGTTTTTTCTGTCAAGCCTGGTTTTGCCCTCCTCACCCTTCATATTTAGTTTAAAGCTCATTTGATGAGCCCTGCTCACTTCTTGGTAAGCATCCTTTTGCACCTTAGGGACTGGTGTACCCCATCATTTGTCAGCAAGCCTGATGTCATGTAGTCCAACCCATGGTTAAAAAAACCCAAAGATTTTCTTCTCACACCAGATTTGAAGGCAGCTATTTATTTCCTGGCTCTTCCTATTCCTTCCCTCATCACTCCCTGTAGTAGGAATGACAGAGACCATGACCAGTGCACTGCATCCTTTCATCATTCGTCTCAGGGCCCTGAAGTCCCTTTCAATTGTCTTCAGATTTCTTGTTGGTGTTTCAGTACTGCCTACTTGGAAAATGAACAGTGGATAATAATCCATGGGCCAAACCAGAGTTGGAAGTTTTCTTTCTACATCTCTAACTGACGCCCCAGGTAGGAAGTAGACTTCCTTATGAAGTCTGTATATCGGGCCTTCTGTCTCCTTCAGAAGGGAGTCCCCTATGGTCACTACCCATCTTTTCTTCTTTACAGAAGTCATTTTGATGGATTGCTTAGGGTGTCTTAACCTTGAGAAAGTTTCTAGGTTGTGAAACCCATCACCCACATTAAGGTTCGGTTCCACTTGCAAAACTTCATATTTATTGTGCAAGGGAACCTGTGAGACTGAGGGTGACACAGGGAAGACATGCCTGCTGCGCTGGGCAGGAACCTGCTACTGTTTCCCTCCATCTCCTAAATTTCTCTGTTCAGCTGAATGGAAAGAGGATGGAGAGTCCTCTGTCACACAAGTCATGCCTGCCTGTTGGGTCTGAGACAGGGAGCATGGGGTGTTGTTCCAAAAATCAGTCTCCCTCTCACACTCCCTGATGGTTCTCAGCCTGCTCACCTCCTCCCTGAGTGTCATCACCAAGCGGAAGAGTTCCTCCACCCGTGCACAGCCTCTCACAGATGAATTCCCCAATGGATCTCATACCAGTGCAAGAGAGGGGCATACCCTGCAGCCCAGCATCTGGGTGGTAGCATGCACCCACTGATGCTGTCTCTGGGATCTGCATCTGTCACAGCTGGTGCAGAGATTGGAAAGGCCTTAATTCTCTGCCAAGTTGACACCATCGTTCCTAGATACTTCTGGTTGAGTTCCAGCACCCTGCACACATGCCTCCCCTGCATGCCCTTTCCTGCTTGCCCTGCCTGCATGAACTGCCTTATAAACTGCCTCACCATGCTCTTCTGATGCATCACGCCTGCATGCTCTGTTCACCACACTCCTGGTCCCTGGTGTTCCCTAGAGGACATTAAAATCTCCCACAGATACTTCTAGCAACGTCCCTTCCACATCAGCTGCCCACATGAGACCTGCAGCTTCTGAGATTCAGGAACTGACTTCCTTCTGGGCTTCCCTCACTCCTGGGACCACCTGTCTCTCTTGATCTAGCACTTGGCTGCAAAATTGACTGTCCCTGGCACTGATTCTTGCCAACAAAAAACTGGATACATTCAGTCTAATACATAAATGTTTTTGCTTTAGGATGCCCAAGACGTGTGCAACACAGACAGATATAACAAGTCACCTGCAAGGATAGTCCTAAATGTGAAATCTTAGATTGTAGAAGATGACATAACATGTTTAAGCAAGTGAATTGCATTACAAATGTCAAAATTAATGAATTTCTGTGCTGGTAGCTCATTTCTCATCTAGCTGCTTCATTTGATCATTTCCTGGGCTTTTTAATAGGATTTCTTTTCTAGATTACATTCTGTATTCTATTTCATCAAGTCAGATAATACAGTGTCTAACTTCTCAAAAATCAAAATTTCTTTTTAAGAATACAGTCAATGTTGTGGTCAACAAATCTTCAGCATGAAATTCAAGAACAAACTGATCAAATGAACTCCATTTCATTTGTACACAGCATAAGGCATTATTCATTTAACATAGACTAATAACCTCTAATCCAGACATCCAGATTCATAGCATCATAGAAACACAGAATGTTTGGGTAAGAAGGGACCGTAGACATCATCTAATTCCAAACTCCCTGCTGTGCGCAGGGTCACTTTCCAGTAAATCAGGTTGTTCAAAGCCTCACCCAATCTGGTCTTGAACACCTCCAGGGATGGGCTAAATTCAGTAATACAAAAAGGATGAGTGTAGGAGGAAAGCCAGAGCCCTTTTGCCATACAGGAGGTCATTGATATACTCTTAAAACTAAGATATCAAATAACTGTTCAGTGAAGACCACTTAAAACCTGAATTGTTTCAAGAATGATATAAACTGCTTTCAACTAAAGTAATAGCTAAAAATATCAAAACAAAAAAGTAAGAAACGTAACCAAATGGAAGTGCATGAGTGAACTGTATCTCCAAGTAAAACTTTTGCTATTTTGCTCATATTTCAGTAAGCTTAAGACCAAATACCAAGGTTTTAACTCAGATAATACTGCCACTAAGTTCAAATTCAAAGAATTACTTAGCTTTCTTTTCAGTCCCTATCTTACCTCTTTGCTTATTCACTGTGTTGGCACAAGTAGTTCCACCAAATAAATCCTTTGTTAGAAGGCCTTTCAGTAATGCAGCATGCCGTTCATTAATAAACAGGGTTCCACAGAAGATGAGTGGATTATAAATAAAGTGTTTTATAATTGCTATAATCATAAATCAGAAATGTGCTTTACTGATTACTTTTGCATTTTGTTATCAGCCTGGTTTCTAGGCTTTTTTCCAAACCTACAGGTCATGCTATATGATTTTCTTTCTGGCAATTTACAGAAATTCCATAACTATAATTACTTTCCTGGGTAAGTATGTTTTCAGATTTTTTTTCAGGTTCTTGAAGGATTTAACAAGATGTCTTGAAAAACAGTGATGAAATAGCTGCTATGGTATCAAATACTTATGAGTCAAAAGTTATTGAGCTTAAATTAGTTCATTATAATAAAACTCAGCATATGAAAACTATCTTATCTTGTTTCCATGGTACTTACACATGTAACAAATTGTAAGACAGAGGTATTACAGTAATGTACAAGTCCCTGTGCAGAATTTGCTGGTAATCTATGGTGGGATAGTCCATAATGATTTCTTTCTTCTTATTTAATTTTAAAATTTCCAATGATTTTTAAATTTTCCCTCACTGTTGATTTGATCTTCAGAAAAAATAGAGCTAGAGCTAAAGACAAAAGTTAATTAAATTAGGAAAGTGAATGAATCTGCTGTGTTGGTTAAATTTCTTTATTCTCAATTATTTCATCAAAATGTACTGTGAGAAGAATTACATATCTAGTGATAGGATTATCTGACATAAAGTAAAAGAATGACAATATTTGCAGATTTTGTAAATTAAATTGTGATTCATGCCTTTCTAAGGATATGAATGAGTTTCAACTGATGCAGCCAGTTTATGCTTCCTAATCCTTCTTATGAAATAAATGGAAAAAATATGCTGATGTCACTTTTTCTAATACCATTTACACACAAGCAACTTTGTTATATATGTACGAATCACTTTATTTTTTCAGTTGTACTTCAGACTTTTGAAAATGTTTGGGATCTATTCAGGATTTTTACTCAATCTTAAACTTGTAATAATACTCAAAATTACTTTTCTTCTTCTGTGTGGTACTAGACCTTGAAGATTTGGAAAAATCCCCAGCTATTTGCACTAAAAGAATTTCATATATAAAAATAAATTTTACTAATTGAGTGTTTACTTAATAAGGATGCTCTACAAGAGCTGGAAGGAGACACTGAGGTTAATTTGTGTCTGATTTTATTAATTGAAAACTAATTATTAATTGAAAACTAACTAGAGCAGATGAGTATATTTGAATTTGTCAGCTTTTATTCTTGTATGTGAGATATTACCCTTTACTGAGAAAGAGTGTGCAAACAGGTTTGAAGTATTTGATTTTACTTATATATTCATGGACATTTTTCAATGATAAAGGAAACTGGGAGGTTGTCTGGTTTTGTGAGCAAAACACTGGCCTTTACCTTTAGCGTAGAACTTTCACTGCTATAAGACCGACAGCCAGCCACTAGAAGGCTGATGTTCCATCCACACAACCACTTCAGTCAGATCAGCTCAGAACTTAACTATTGTAGCAAGGATACTTTACTATGTTTTCAACTATCTTCAAAATGTCCTTCTAGCAGAGTAAAGCACTGTCAGGATGATCTGAGGTGAAGCAAAACAGAAGTAGAATGTTTGCATTCTGACTCCAAGAAAAGTAAACTATTAGCTGCAGTGGATTAAATATTTTGTTTCCAAGGAACAGCATATATTTTCTATTAAACATTCAAGAGGAATAGGGGGATGAAGGCTGAAACAAAAGACAGTCTCTATTAGGAAGAAAAGGAGAAAAAGGTGATATATAAGTGCACATGCTACATAAGATCAGATTCATACTACAAGAACTTTCTTTCTTTCCTGTTGCTTTCATTCCCAGGTCTCCTATTCCAAATTGTACCTGCAGGACAGGATCAGTTACTGTAAGATCATGATCAGATTCTTTCAAAGTTTTAGCATCAAACTCTGAAAATCTTCAACAATCACAGGTTTTTATGCAGGATTTATATGGACAGAAAGACACTGAATGAATATACAAAAATAATTCATCAATTCCAATTTTATTGAGAATCGTACTTTATGTGATTGAAAAAACATTTATGGCTGAAAATGTTTAACATTTATTTTCTAGGATATTTCTGATTCCAAATTTAAAAAGCACTCAAGAACAAACTCCAGACTGCTTTATGTTACTCACTAAATAAAGGAGAATATAATTGTTGAAATTCCATAAATAAATTAAGTAATACGAAAAAAAAGTCAGTTGCTCATCAGAAGGAGTAATCTTCAACATACGTGAAGAAAATTTTATTTATTTTTTATAGAAATAAATTTATCTCATTTTTTTGGCATAAATGAATGCCTACACTGTATTTCTCAGTGGTTATGTGTGGTATATTTCAATATACTTCAATATAGTACCTCGATTATTGACATGCTGGCTTTATTTTTCTGCTTTTGACCTTGCAATAAGATACTGACAGGAAGAAAATATTTTTCCTGTTTTTTTCAATCAAGATTTATATGCAGGGAAAGTCTTATAATGTACAACTACATAGAAATGAAAGGAAATGGATATTTAGTTCTAGTGACTTCAAGAAAAGAATTCATGGAAAACTTATTATATCCTTCCTATACTGGTAACTGTGGAAAGTTAACAATAAAACTTTGGATAATAACTGTGTGCTCATGATTTCAACGTGCAATTTTACAATAAGACCTTGGCCTCACAAGAAGCAGGGGAGAATAGGCAGCCTAGACAGCTCTTCTGGATATACTTATAATATTTACTTAATCTAACTCATCTAGGAATTCTGTTCATATCTGAGAACGATCACCATAAGAGTCCTTTATAGCAAACTACGAATATGCAAGGGATAACAAATTGCACTCAACTTCCTCAATTCCAATTCTTCTCCTAGGCAACAAACTAGACCTGAAAGCTATTGGTATTCCTTTTTCACTTTTGAAAATAATAGCTTTTCAGCTTTTATTCACAGTCCACCTGCATGTCTTCTTGTTGAACTATTTGCTTAAGCTATAGTGATTAGTTTGTAAGGACAGAAAAATGAAAATTGTACTTGTGGCCCACCCCCAGTCTTTGCAGTAGGCAACACACATTAATCCTCACTCAAGGTCTCCTCAGTCTGCACTTTGAAAAAAAAATCACCTCAAGTATCTATAACAGTTAACTGTACATACCTGAGAACATACTCTACATATCTGTGTTTTATTCAGCCTCTGAAGCAAAACTACAACTAAGAAAATGTGCCATTTACTCAAATTTACCTCCTGAGAAAAAATGTGTAGCATGAATGCCTACACATAGCTTGTTTATGAGGATCTTGTCAGTGTCTAAGGCCTTCTTTAGTCCAGGTAGAAAATATCCACTCCTCTCCCCTTGTCGATCAGCACAGTCATTTTCTCATAGGAATTTATCAAGCTGGTTAATTGTTACTTCACCTTCGTGAAGCTATGCCTACTACTCCTGATGATTTTCTTGTCCTTAATGTGTCTGATTTGTCTGTAGCTCCCTGAGTCCTCCTTCTTACTCTTTTTGAGAATAAGAATTATGTTTACTTTCACCTGATCTTTAGGCACCTCTCCCAGTCACCATGATTGATTATTGACAGTGGCTTCACAATTATATCTGGCAGCATTCTTGGGTGCATTCCATCAGGTCCCATGGATTTATGTATGTCGAATTTTCTTCATTATTGCCTTGACTTATCCTCTTCTACCAAGAAGGATCTTCCAATCATTATCTTCCTTGATCCATACTTTCCCTCTGGTGCCTGGGACCTGGGACCTCTGAAGCCTGGTCTTGTTAGTAAAGGCTGAGGCAAAGAAGGCAGTCAGTTCCTCAGCCTTTTCCACATCTGTGTAAACAGACCCCTCATCTCATTGAGCATTGTGCTTACATTTTCCCTATTCCTCCTTTTGTCACTTTTGTACTTACGTAAGCATTTCATGTGGTCCTCAGCATCCCTGGCCAGATTCAGTTCCATTTGGGCTTTAGCTTTCCCATCTTCATCTCTGGATGCACAAACTCTGTTTCTGTATTCCTCCCAGGTTACTCATCTTGGCTTCTATCATATGCTTCCTTTTGGTCTCTGAGTTTGACTAGAAGCTCTTTGTTCATTAGTGCCTCCTGGCATTTTTGCCTGAATCCTTAATTGTTATGAAGGAGACCTCTTAAGCTTGGAAGCGGTGATATGTCAATATTAACCAACTTTGCTGAGGTCCCCCTTCCTTCCAGGACCTTATCTCACAGGACTTTTCCAGGGTCTGAAAGGCATGTTTTCAGAAAGATGCATCCTTTTCATTGCTAGAGAAAATAATTTCTATTCTTATTCTATTTATTTGTGTTACTCATTCATGTATCAGTAAATATCTGAACAAGGGAAAATTATCACATAAGTATTTTTCTGACTTTCATGAATCACAGAACAGTAGGGACTGGAAGGGACCTTTGGAGGCCATCTAGTCCATGTTAAAGTAGATTAATCTAGAGCAGGTTGCACAGGTATGCATCCAGGCTTGTTTTGAATATCTCCAGAGAAGGAGACTCTACAAACTCCCAGGCAGCCTGTTCCAGTGCTCTGTCACCCTCAAAAGATTTCTTCAGATTCAGGCAGAACTTCCTGTGTTCCAGTTTGTGCCCATTGCCCTTTGTGCTGTTGGTGGGTTGAAATATAATGAATCTGGTCCCATCCCCCTCACACCTGCCCCTTAGGTATTTATAAGCATTGACAAGATTCCATTTCAGTCTTCCCTTCTCCAGGGTAAAGAGCTGCAGGTCTCAGCCTTTCCTTGTAGGATAGATACTGCAGTTCCCTAATCACCTTTGTGAAAACAGAGGATCTCTCTTTTTATCTTGTATTGTATTCAAAGATGATTGAGTTGGGTCATAGGTTGGACTTGATGATCTCGGAGGTGTTCAGAGAGAACTTGGATGAGGCACTTAGTGACATGGTGTAGCTGACAAGTAGGAGTAGGTGTAGGTAGCAGGTGTAGGTGTTGGGCAATAGGTTGGACTCGATGATCTCAAAGGTCTCTTCCAACCTTACGATACAGTGATACTGTGATACTGTGAGTTGAAGTGTCACAGAGATTAGAATCCATTGGACTCAAAAACATTGCCAAAACTGTATGTTAGACAATCTTATGAGTCATCTGTGAAATAAATTTGGGGGGACTGTCAAAAAATAAATCTGCTTATAAAAAAACAGTCTTTATTTCAGAGAGATAAATCTGGAAGACTAAACCAATATTAGGAACTACAAAAAAAACCTTCTCCTACAAATGTATTATCAAACCTCTTTTTCAGGCTCAGGTGAGAAACAGTGAAAGTACATGTAATCAGTGTATTTAATTGCAAATTAAAGGAAAAATTGCTAAAATGGTGCAAGCAGCTGCAGTGAATTTGTGAGAAGGAAATTAAATTATGTCTACAGGTTAATGCATGCTTCATAAAAGTTTTGTAATACTCATTTTTCATTAAAGCCAAACAACAACCGAAAAAGATAGCCTGATCTGCCCTTATAATAAATTCAGATAAAGTTGACTGTGCCAACAAAACATATTTATTAAGCACATTCACTGCATTTTTGGAGGGTGTGTGAATGTGAGATTTTAATTACTGTTTTCTATGCTTTGAGACCATTAGCAAATAAGCCAGATATTTACAATAGTTCAGTCATTTTGACAGTTACATGGCTGCAAACCATACTTGAATACTGTTAATAATATAAATTGAATAGATAATAATATAAGGCATTATCTTTCAAAATCAGCTGGCAGAGGCAAGTGATTTAGTAAGATTTGCCAAACTTGATTATCTAAATTTCAGCCACTTAAGATTTCCCTTACCTAAAAAAGACAGTATAGTCAGCACCATCAATTGTAATGAATATTCCCTGAAAATATCAAAAGCTGAGTTGTCTAAGCTGCCTTGCTTATCCCTAACACTTTGGAGAAAATCAGGTGACATTGTAGCCTAGGACTAGTTACATATATTTTTCAGTATTAAAAAAAGAGAAGGAAAATACAAAAAGAGAGAGATAAACCAAAAATACTTCCCTGATTTTAACAATTTTAAATTAAAGTTACTGAGAAAACTATCCATTCCTTGTGACATGTAAATTACTAGAACTTATCTGATCAAATTCAAGATGAATCTATAAATTATTTTTTTATCTTGGTTTGTGATTGCTTGTTTGTTTGTATGTAAGTTTAAGATGAAAGGCTAGATCTTACAAGGGATTCTATTTATAAAATTTCACACACTTCCTTAAGTGAATTTTAGGAAACTGTCCCCTCCAGAGAAGTGCAGGAGACCAGGCTCTGTAACCAATTCCTGAACTGTGTTAAGGTCTCGCCAGAGGCCAAAATGCACCAAGACATTTTGAGAAGGCTAACCCAAACTCGATGAATTTTATGTGAATTTCAGCAAGAGCTTCCCTAAATGAAACACTGACAAGAAAGCCAAACCAGAAATCCTGCTTCTTGCTTGCCGTGGCTGAAGAGTCAGTATGACCGCTATTTTATCAGGACTGAGAAAAGACACTTCTTCCAAAGGACACTCATTCAGTTCACCTTTTCCACCTCTACCCACATCATAGGGTTGAGGCAGAATGTGGATACTCATGGTCCGTGTGCTCTCACAACAAGCAAGGAACCCAAGTTTAGCCTTTTCTGTTGCCTATAAAGAACTCAGATCTTGTCTCCTCACCAGCACAGCATCTAAATTGCCAGCATGAAGTACAGTCAACAGCCTTTGCCATGGACAGAAAGGAATTCAAGGCACTGTGGGCCACGAAGAGAACAGGAGGAATTAACCCATTAGTACCTCCTAAGTGAGGAGGTTCCTTCACCTGGAAGAGAAGTTTCTAAGAGTATGCAGCCCAGAAATCTCAGTATCACACAGAGAAACATTCTGGGTGTCCTGGTTTCAGGGATAGTGTTACTTCCCAGTAGCTCCTGTGTTTTGGATTTAGGATAACAATAATGTTGACAGCACATACTGTTTTAGTTACTGCCAAATAATGCTTATACTCGGCTGGGATAAAGTGAATTTTCTTCCCAGCGGTTGCATTTTTTTAGATTTATTTTGAGAAGAAAGTTGATAATAAACTGATGGTTTTGGTTGTTGCTAAGAAATAAGGATGTTTTCATTTTCCCATGTTTTGCAAGCGCATGGGTGCACAGAAGCTGGAAGGACCACAGCCAGGCAGTTGTCCCAAGCTGGCTAAAGAGGTATTCAATGCTATATAGCATCAAGCTCAGTATATAAACAGGAAGCTGGCTGGGGATCAGAGCTCAATGATCTGCAATTGCTGCTTGGGGAAGGCTGGATAAGCAGTCGTCAGGTGATTGGGTGGTGAAACATTGCATTGGATTGTGCATCATTTGTTTTATATAATCTTTTTTATTATTGTTGTTGTTGCTTTTGTTGTTGTTTTATTATCTCTTCCTTTGTTGTCTAATTAAACTACCTTTATCCCAATCCATAAGTCTTTACATTTCAATGTTCTTCCCTATCCCACCTAGATGGGGAGTCAGCAAGTGGCTGCGTGATGCTTAGTAACTGGCTGGAGATAAACTAGGACACAGAAAAAAGGATACAAAAAGGAAGAAAATCTGGATTATGAACACCAGGGCTCAGCTAAGGAGATGTTTCCATAGCACTTCCAGCACATCTCGATCAAAGCATGCATGGGACCTCCTGTAGACTTTGGGCTGCCAAATTTTACAGTACAGCCCACCTGTGTTGAAGCGCAAGTCTTCCTCATCCCAGAATGGAGACTGTGTGTCAAGCAAACATTGTTTCTCTCTGGGGTTGCTCTGTCCTGTGCAAAAGGGTACAGAATCTTCTACTTGGAGGATAGCAGGAGCAGAAACAAATGTTTCTCGGCCGTTCGAATCACGGGACTGATTTTCTGGAATGCCTTTATGTGTGATATTTCTTGGATCCTGCTTTATTATCCCCAGCAAAAACATGTTGCTTCTTCTTGTCGTAAAAATAAAGTCAGAATTCTCCCTGAGTATTTTTTGTAGTAAAATATATTCCAGTTAATGTGTATACACTCAGACAGAGAGTGACACAGGCACAACTTAATCTAATGGTATTGACCATTACTTAATAGAGATAAGATTAGCACAGATCCCACCCAACAGTGATACAGTCAACTGCTGCCAAAATATTGCAAGGTGCTCAATTCAGTGTTTAAACAATGCAATTTTCCTAGTTTATGTTAAATAATTAAAAGTTTATACATTAATAATCAAGCATTGATCACTAAAAAATAACATTTATGATCCAAAGTACTGAATGAATACTGTATCATTAGTAAGGTAGAAGTTACCATCACAGTTTATAAGAAGAGAAATACAGGTCAAATAAAAACAAGAATCGTTTAATACACACTGCAGTGATGACAGTGTGAGGATGGAAATACATAAGTGTTTTGTTTATTAAATACCAGTATCATCTGGTTTTGAACACTGAAGCCCTCCACAGAGTATCAGCTCTGCAATGGAACAGAGTTAAGAACAGTGACCACAGAATCATAGAATGGTTTGGGTTGCAAGGGACCTTATAAAGTCATCCAGGTCCAACTGCCCTGCAATGAGCAGGAACATCTTCAAACAGATCAGAGCCCTGTCCAACCTGAACTTGGAAGTTTCCAGGGCAACCTGGTCAAATGTTTCACCACCTTCAACATTAAAAATGTCTTCCTTATATGTAATCTGAATCTGCTCTCTTTTAGTTTAAAAACATTACCTCTTGAACTACCACTGCAGGTCCTCTTAGAAAGCTGCTTCTCATTGTTCTTGTAGGTCCCCTTTAAGTATTGAAAGTCTCCAGTAAGGTCTCCTGGGAGGGACACCCAGAGACCTCACAGCTTTGCTCTGCATCCATAAAAAGAAGGAAGAGGAGGCTATAAGCTAAGCATTCTTGGGGTTTTCAAAGTTTTTAAATACTGTCTTTTTATACAAGAGCTACTCAGTCATTCATGTCCACGTTTAGGAAAATGAAGTCAAGACCATATGCATAATGCCTCCTTTTCTTGGATCTGGGCACAGACCCAGACTGAAGCTCCATAGAAGAACCCATGAAAAACAGTTTTGCTACTCCAGAAAGAACAATTCAGGTCCCTCCAACACCAGAAACTGATGTGTAGAGGGGAGGGCAGAGATGAGGAAGACTGAAGGAAGAAATGAAGGTGATCAGGCTTGCCGCTTCCATTACTTCAGCCATGACTTGCAAGATTTCATTCAAAAAAAAAATCACGGTCAACACAAACACAGCTATTAGATTGCTCCACTACTCAGCCTTTCCATACCGCAATTTTATTTTTGCTATGCCTAAAGCCAATTTAATCTAGTCAGGTGGCAAAACCAGAGATGCTGAGAAATGGGATTTATTCCTTTTCAGCATCAGTTCAGCTGGCCTGAGGCTGTCTTCGAAGGTGGTATATTTCCTCTGTGTGATAATCTTGTTAGCTTTCAACTAATAAGAATCACATTACATCTTTCATGATATGGTTGTATGACAGGACATCGTCAGTGATTTCTGTGATGAGGATCACTGATACTAAACATTTGGCCCAAATCTCAAGTAGTTTTCACAATATATCATAACAAGCATCTGCAAGGTATTCAAACTCAACATTTTAGCTAAAGCATTTTTCTTATTTTTTCTCTTAGACCACTATCAATCCTGCTGCAGGTATAAAGTCATCCTGCTCTACCACCATTTATATTAGGTTCTTCATTGCAGTGACTTTGCTCTATCAAAAGCTTTAATAACATACTTCTAGATTTTCCTCTCATTTCTCTGTCTCCTTTCCCTTGAAGTGATCTCTCATCATCAAATTGATTGAAACATCACTTGTCATCAAATTGTTCAAGGACTTACCTCTTATCTAAAATTTATCCTAACACAGAACCAGCTTGCCTTTTTGGATTAGAGAAGGAGGGGGAAAAAACAGGGAGAGGTGGGACAGGAAGAAAAAAAGTTGAAAAAAATCAAAGTAAGTCCCTAATTAGTGAAATGTAAAGAGGAAAAAACAGATTTCTGAAAAGTCGCCAAAAATGACTCTACATTATATATTCTGTTGGCACTGATTTTGCTGGGTTTTGTTTTAGTTTTAGGTTTAAACATTGAACTTCACTGCAGCCAGTACATAATGAATCAATGTCATCTATAACGACGTACTTCAGCTGGCAAACAGGAATACAGCCAAGCAAGCTCTTTCATCCCTACTCTTTTTTTGTAAATACCTTTATGTAATTCTTTTGCAGCAGGTAGTGAGAGCTATCTTTTATTTGCACAGATTGCTAGCTCTTCTATTTAAGTTGTGATTATTTTAACAAGATGATTGATTGACTCTAAGAAAATGTAAGCACTCCTTTCTGGAGGAATCTTGTAAACTCCTTTTAGTGATGCAAAAATCAACTCGTGTTAATGGTTTTATTAGTCATTTCTGTCAAATTAAATGCTTCTACTATGGAACAACAATGCCCTTTAAAGATTTAGAAATACTCAAATGCTTTCCCTCTTCATTATTGCAGTGAATTTTTCTACATTTAATTAAATACTGTTCTAAATGCTATTTACTAAATTGTTAGATTATGAATTTGTTTATTTGCATAACAATCTCAAAGCACGCTCCTCAGCCTTTTTCCATGAAAAAAAACTTAATGACTTCTTTTTGTCTTTGAGAAAAGCCAGACTTGGAGCTATGAAGAGATTATGATCCTATAGCAAGGGCTACACGTCTTATTAAAATTCTGTTCAAACCTCTTCAACATAAGTTGCTGTACAGTAATCACTACAGCTTCTAAGAAGCATGTTAAGTAAGGTAACAAAAATCTCCATTGTACTTTTTCTCTTGTACTCTTGTGAAGAAGAATTATATGAAGAGCAACATTTGTTTTAGAGTTTTTAAGTCTTGTAAAAATTCATACTTTTCTATTAGCTTGTTACAAAATGAGTCTAGAAAGATATTTAAAGTAGGAGGCATGTAACAGTGGTACAGAACTTCTCGAGCAGTTCTCACCATCTTCCTGAGATGGACACTGAAAACACCCTCAGGACAGAAAAATGATATATTTTTTTCCTGTGGAAAACTACTGTGTATTAGAAAAACACAACTGCAATGAGTCTTTAGAACAGACCATGCCATGCCTATTATATTATGTTTCTGTCCCCGTGCAGCACCTGGAGGCTGACAATAGAACAAATATCCACCTGCAGCACATGAAGGACCTGCCAGAGTAGGCAGATGTGTCTGAAGGAGGCTGCGACCCAATGGAAAGCCCGCACTGTAGCAGGCTCCTGGCAGGACCTGTGAAACTATGAAGAGAGAGGAGCTGACTCTGGAGGAGGTTTGCTGACAGGACTTGTGGTCTTGTGGGGCCCCATGCTGGAGCAGCCTGCTCCTGCAGGACTGCATCCCATAGAAGGGTCCATGCTGGAGCCATTCATGAAGAACTACAGCCCATGGGAAGGACTCACATTGGAGAAGTTGGTGGAGGACCGTTTCCCATGGGAGGGACCTCATTCTGGAGTAGGGGAAGAGTGTGAGGAGTTCTGTCCCTGAGGAGGGAGGAACAGAAACAATGTGTAATGAACTGACCACAGCACTCATTCCCCCTGCACTGCTCAGGAGAAGGAGGTAGAGAAAATCATGAATAAAGTTAAGCCCAGCATGAAGGAAGGGGTTCAGTGAACGTGTTTTTAAGATTAGGGTTTATTTCTTATTATCATACTCTCATTTTATTATTAATAAATTAAACTGATTTCCCCAATTCAAGTCTGTTTTGCCCGTAAGAGTAATTGGTGAGAAATCTCTCCCTGTCCTTATCTCAACCCATGAGCATTTCCATTTAATTTTCTCTCATCTGTCCAGTTGATGCAGACAGTGCTTTGGTGAGCACCTGGCATCCGCAGATGGTAACTATTACCCTAGCCTGGAAAGACAGTGTGGATGTTAAATATGACAAGGAAGACAACTGACCTTGTCAGTAAGCAAAAAGAAAGGTTCAAATGGCTGAGAGTAGGATTCTTGTACCTTCTCCCTCTAGGAGAGATCTGAATTATTTTACATGTGCTCCTTCTCACATTGTCACGATAAACAGGTGAGATTCTTACAGGTGACTGAGGTATTCCCTCCTTTGCAAACTCACAATGAGTGTAATGTTTGCCATCCATAGAGCCTAGCAAGTCAGTTATACCACACACATGCAACAGTATTATGTCATAAGCAGCTGCGTTAGCTAATGGAAAGAAAAGAATTCAATTCCTTTAATCCAGAAGGATGAGAGCCTGCAATTAACTCTACCTATTTAGTGGATGTTGCTTAGCAGTGTCATTACAGTGGTCTCCATCCCCTAGTATGCAACATCTAATACATTTGTTTTAGTTAGACAGGATCAGAGTTCACCGCTTGATTGCGTGCTCTCTTAGCTCATTTAGCATGGCCAGTGTCAGCTTATGCGTAATGTATCCTAAGCAAGCGTGTAATTTCTGGTCAGTCTATTGCATGATTCTGACAAGGATCATGTCCCTGATGGTCTACTAAAACTTAAAGAGCAGTATGTAGTGGAATAAACATATCTGTGCGGCACCCGTTGCAGCTAATCACCAAACTTCAAAATAAACTGCTCTTTTCTGACTGTATGATTTTTACCTCTGTGTGTGTCTAAAGTCCCACTATTGCTCTCTCATTCTCGTTCTTATTTTTCTGTAAAAAGCACAAGGATTTTGTGACACAACTTCTTGATATTACTTCCATTTGTACTCAGTGAGATGGATTTACTGAATAAGTTTGAACAGAGCAAGATTGTATTATACTTAAGCAGCCTCCACTGAATTTCTAGTTTACCTATTGTGATTATAAATTAACGGCTTATCTTCTGTCCTCTAGTATCAAGGAAAGGTTGATTAAATGTTTAAATTGTGCTACAATGACCTCAAACCATTTGTTTTTCACTTGTTTACTTTTGAAGTGTTTATGGATTGAAAAAGCTTCAGTTGCTTTTTTGTTTTGATTTTCTTCAGGTTTTTTTTCCAGACAAAATAGTTAGATTTTTTTCTTTGACTTGATACCTGAACACATTGAACATTTTATTGGTCCAAGTTACCTCTACAGCAGTCTTTTCTAGGGTGTTCTTGCCATCAAAACTATACTTCAGTATAATCCTACAACAGCAGTAGCTCATTCTAAGGACTTTGCGTTTGTCAAACCAGGACACTGGGACTGCACACCATTCAGAATTCACCTGTCTCATGCAAACCTTTTTGACAATTAAACAAAGGTGGACAGCTGCCCCTACTCCCAGGCTTTATTTCTAACTTGTGAGCACAACTATGTTTCTTGCAAATGCCGCTGCCATCAGCAAACCAAGAAAAGCCCATCGGGAAGGAGCTTGTCCTAGGCTAATTCTCTGCCTTTTGCCAAGAGAATCCAGATAGCAGACAATAAGGCAAACTCTGTTGTTGAGACTTGTCTTCCACAGCACAAGGAATTCAAATTTTCTGGAATGAAAGGTTGTCTTGAAACTCTGTCATGCCTATAATGTACTGAGACATGATTTAGCGCAGTGTCTTCACAACATACTATAGGTAATACATTAAGCCCCCAACTATCTTGTTACCCCACTGGTAGGTTCTCTGCAGTTTCTTGACACTCCTCTCCAACTGGACACTGGGGCACCTAAAACCAGATACAATATTCCAAATGCAGTGTCATTAGTGTTAACTACAAAGGAATGATACCTTTGTTAGCCTTCTCTCTTTGTATTACAGACTAGTAGCACAGTGTGTGCTTCATTTCAAGAGTGTGATGTTGACTCCTCTTTGACCCAGCATCCACCATAGTTCCTAGCTCTTTTCAGCAGAACTGCAATCCAGCAGTCCCTCCTCAGCCTCCACTAGCGTGTAAGGTTATTCCACCCAAGACGCAGAGCTTGACCCTTCTCCTCACTGATATTCGTGATGTGTCTGTTGATTGAATCTTCAAGCTTATCAGCCTCACTCTGAACAGACGTTCTACCACTCTGTGTCAGTCACTCTCCTTATCTTAGTCTGATGCACAGATTCACTGGGGTTGAATGCTTGCTGTCATCCAGAGGGGTGGATGAAGATGGTGAAAGTGCAGGTCCCCTTACTGATGACTAAGATACTCTGTTGTTAGTTGCCAGTTAGTTCTTGTGTTATTGATCACTACACTTTAAGCTCTATGGTCTAGTCAAATTCTATTCCTTACAAGAGTTCATACTTTCTTAGTTTCCAAATGAGAAAGCTGTAGGACACAGTGTTAAAAAACTTGACTAATATATCACAGAGCATTGTGTAATCATCTCTCTAGCTGCACCTTACTCTAGCCTACTTTTTGTTCAGCATGAATTTTTGAACTGTGGAGAAAGCAGTACATGCCGTTAAAAACCAGTAGCTGGACAAAAATATTAGGCATCACTCACTATTGCCAAGAATCTGAGTATTACCCTCTGAAACTTATCACTGGTTAATTACAGTCTCGGCTACAGTGAAAGCTGCCACACAGACATTGCAGTTTCACAAAATTGTGGAACAGTTGAACTTAGATCACATCTGTGGAGATCATTTAGTCCAGTCTGTCTGCTCAAAGAAAGGCTACCTAGAAGAAATTTTTCAGGGTTTTTTCTAGCTGGGTTTTGAATATCTTCCAGGATGGAGACAGTAAGTCCTTCAGTACTCAATCACCTCCACAGTAATAAAAAAATAAAAGCTTTTTTTTTTGTTAATGTTTAAATGGAATTTCATACATTTCAATTTGTGGTAGCTGCTTGTTGTGCTTGCATTGGGAACTGGTCAGAACAGCCTGGCTCCACTTTCTTTACTTCCCTCCCTCAGCAGTTGTTTATATACATCGATATGAACCTCTCACCACACCTCTTCTCTTCTCTGGATTGAATGATCCCAGCTCGTTCTCAGTCTCCCCTCGTATAACACATTTGACAAAACCTGGCTCTCCAAGGGCCATACTCCAGTAAGTTCACGTTTGTTTTTAACTGATAAGCCTAAAACTGGAACCAGCACGCCAGATTCATCTCACCAATACAGAACAGAGGGGAAAGATCCCTCTCTCAACATGCTCCTCTCAACACTCCTCTTAGGTCAGCCAGGAAGCTGTTGGACTTACCTGCCACAAGGTCACATTGCTGGTTCATGGGCAACTTTTTATCCATCAAGGTCTCCAGTTCCTTTTCTGCCAAGAAGAGACAAGGGAGCTAAAGTAATTCATCAATTCTGTCATAAGAAAGTAATATGTTCAGAAGGTGTTTCTTTCCATATATTTATTTTTGAATGGTAACATCGTATCAAATGCTTCAACTGCATAGGCTACACTGACTGGATGCATTCCCCTCTGTTTACTTCAAAATTCTGTCCGGATCATTTGAAAACCTCTTTTCAACAGCAGACTTCCTTGCCTCCCACCCTTACAAGGAATACCAACTGTGTCTCTTTTGCTGCATCTGCAAAATGGACCTGCTTGTTCACATCTGTCTTGTCCTACCATAACAGTGCTACACAAAGGAGTCACAATACCGCTTTCTTCCCTCACTTTTAGCAAGTAATTCTCCTCTCTCCTAGGAAAATGTGTCCACTTTCCTCTGGCCTCAGTCAAGCACTAGGCCGTGCAGTACTTACCGTCGACCAGAGCCACTGTGAAATCACTTCACGCAGATGTAGGCGTGCTATGCTGAGCCTCCAAAGCCTGACTCCTTTTAAGATAATATGTGTCTGAATGAGATCTCATTTAAGAGAGGCTGACATCTCCTCAGAGGCTGAGGAACTGTTGCCTACATGTGCTCGTACCTGCAGCCTCAGGGCAAATAAAGTACGAAAAGATCCTAGAAATCCATGGAAAATACATTGCTCTAGATCATCCTCTGGAGTCTGCAGAAGAGACCACACAGTCCTTCTGCAGAGCTCCAAGCTTCCTCATGGACAACATTCATGTATAGTGTAGCCACAGGCAAAATGGAATCTGAATCTGCCAGTTTCATAGCACACAGTGCTATGCACTGTTGGCCAAAATTTATGTCCTCATCTCCACCCCAAAATAAATTTCTAGTTTCTTATGGGGATGCTTACTCTGGATTAATTTCCTTGCAAACTCAAATCTTGTCCCAGGATGACTGCATGGAAAATAGCTTTGGGCAGAAAAGCATGTACTGGCACAAAAGTTACTCCAAGTCTAGGAGAAATAACAAGACTCCCAAGGTTATCTTCAGTATTGACAGTAAACTGTAGGCCAGAATCAGCAGAAAGGAAGGGGAAGAGGAGGGAGAAGGGAAGGTCAATAAAGTTAAGTAAAAAATTTTCAGCCATCTTGCTGAAAAATGACTACCACTTTACTGCATAACTCCATGTTTGAACTTTAACTCCTTAGTGTACAGTTAAGAAATATGTGTTGAAATTTAGATGTAGCATTTAATTTTTTTCTCTCTTATTTTACTATTCAGAATGAAAAATTCACCTAGGCTTTCTTAAGGGATGCTACAAGCAGCCATCTCCTCCAGCACTGCCAGCCCAGGACCCACCTGCCCGTCTGCTGGAGCCTAGCCTACTGCCCAGGTCAGTCTGAGGGATGAAACTGTCCCTTTCCTATTTGTAGGTTTGACCATTAGTGAAGCTGACCATATATTCCAGACACATACACACACAAGACATACAAAGAGAGAGGACACTGACACAGCTGGTCATATAGATAGCTACAGAAAAGGTGTTACCTCTAGCAATACCCACATTCAGGACTTGCATCAGATATGGCACAAACAGCCACGTCTCTTGCTCCTCTTGGGCAGGCAGAGGCAAAAGGTCACTAGTACAGCACACACACCACACTCTCCAGGCTCACAAGCATATGTATGGTCAAGGATTCCCCAAGAACTGGCATGGGCCCTCTGCCCACCCAGCACCCCTACCCAGATCCTGGCCCCCCTACCTACTCCACAGGTCCCCAACTCACTGGCTGGTGCAGTTGAGTGCTTGATGCATATATGCAACACTCACACACTCATCCCCATGGGCCACCCGCATTTGCTGGTCATCCTGAAAACTGGTATAGACTCTCCACCTGGCTGATACTCCTGCTAAGACCCGATGGAGCTTGTATTTTTCAAGTGAATCCAGTTGCACACCCCTTGTACACCCAGTTGGGGAAGATACAGATGCTTGCTCCCCTCAGCTGGCACCCAGGCTGTGGGCCATGACCCACAGATCTGCTCCTACCACTGGTGCTGAGCCTCTCATTCACTTCATTCACACTCTCTCCTTCCCAGTAGCCGGCACTGACCCCAGCAGCACTGACATATGTAACATAGAGATTACACAGAGAGACTGTTAAGGAAGGATTCAGTAAGACAAAACAGACTGGCGTGACCAGGAGCAAGGCTCAGCCAGACAAATGTATTGACTGGCCCCATTTTGCACTCAATCAGCCCCTTCTATTCCCTTTTCTGTCTATCCTGCTCCCTCTTCCTCTGCACATTGCCTTATTGGTTGGCATGGTCCCCCCAAACCTCTTCCAATGTTCTGGACCCTCAAATTTTATCCTTGTCAGTTGCAAAGTCCCAGCTTGCCTGCAGTTTCTTGATAGCCCATCACTTAGTGTGACTAACTGGATTTGTTTCTAGTTATAGTCTTTGTTAATATTAATTGATCATATTCTATATCTGTGGTTTTTTCCTTCATTTTCCTCATCATTCTGACTTAGAAAATAAAGGTTACTATATTCCATATAATCCTTACCAATTAGTGTGACTGACCAGATTTGTTCTCATCAAGACCTCCTTTATGACATTTGTCAAGTTTCTCTCTGTATGATCTTGTTTATGGTTTCTCTGATCAAAAGAACCAGACTTTCCATATACCCTTCTAGGCTTCTATCTGTGGCTGATGGATGAAGAAGGCATCTGTAGGAGATGATTCCTCTCTTCCTCAAGCAGAAGTCTCAGGGACCAATTTGTAGGGTTTGGGGGTGCATATCACTTTCTATTGCCTTTTGAAAGGATGAAGATGGCTGGATCACATGCGACATCTAAATTTAATCCCCCTCCTGATAAAGGAAGGTTATTTGGGAAAAGCTATTGAAAGTGGCAAATTATAAGGAAAGTAAATTAATGGAGAATTATTATAGCCTCCTACTTATTGGGCCAGAGGTGTTTTTAATGTATTATCTTTGGCAATAATAACAAGTAAAATGTAAGATATTTGTAAAATTCTGAAAGCTCTGTCATATTTAGTCTTAGTAACTCCTTGCCACCTAGTGGGAAAAAGGTACAGTTTTCATGTTTTTCTAAATTGTGTTGCAAAATGTTATTGTGTTTTTATTGGCTGAGCGATTGCATTTCAGCATTTTATTAGTATGCTGTCTGGCCCATTACATCAAGACATATTTTTTTCTTCATAGTTTCAGACTTTATGGTTATTTCTTTGATTGCTTAACAGAAAGGAATACAACAGTAAAATTCATAGCTTGAGTGATTTCTGTTTATGGAGATTTACGTACCATAGAAACTAAAGGTTATTATGAGATTTTCATTGTGGTGTTTATCCTGGTTGTTTGTGCTCTTAGGGTTGACTAGGGAAGTACAAAATGCAGTGTTCTTCAATGGTAGTATCAGGCAAAGGAAATTAAAGCATTTTTCTTAAAAAAAGAAAGAAAATAGGCAAAACCACCAAAACCCTCACTTAGAATCAAGTTATAATTAAAAATCCTAGCAAATAAAAATGTCAGCTCTAGATGAAAGCACTTTCAGCACATATACTTTCAACGTGCAAAATCCTCTTGTAAATGTCGATGGGTGAACCACTATGATTCAGTTAAAATATGCATCCAAAAATTGACATAGAATCACTCAGAAAAATCCTGTGACCTGTTTAAGATTCAGAAAGTTCATGCATATTATGATGGTATCTTTTAGGTTTAAAGACAAAATGGAATTGCCCAACATGTAGTGAGCTTGAAATCTCCTAACAGCTATACTCCAGAGATTTTATATAATTCCTGATTTATCTCATCATAATCCTTGTCAGAACATTTTACAAGTGTACTTTAAGTCTTCAATCTGCAGCTTAGTTTTACTGTATCTTTATTGCCAGGCAAGAGAAGAGACACTAGATACTGGAACAGTTTCATTTCAGTTAAAGTGACACATCTCTATTGACTTAAGTGCTATGTATACAACTGCAGTATGACAAATAAATTTCCACCAGCTTTTGCTGGGTTTATCTCTGACTTTCTTCTGTTATTCACCCTGCCTTCATTTCTCTCATTTTTGTCCATGTCATTAATATAGGTGAACTTGTGTAACAAATGATAACGTGATTGAATTTCTTGCTCTTTGTGATGACACCAGACAGATTGATAAGTACTCAACAAGTTTTTTGCCTCAGTCTTCACTGGCAACTGCTGTCCTCACCCCTCCTGGATCAATGGACAACAAGGTGGAGACCAAGGGGCTAAAGCGCCTCCTAATTAGGGAAAATTGAGTTGATTACCACCTGAGGAAACTGAACATGTAGAAGTTTACAGGACCAGATGATATGCCTCCCAGAGTCCTGAGGGAATTGGCTGACGTGGTTGCCAAGCCACTCACCATGATATTTGAAAAGTCAAGGCAGGCAGGCGAAGTCCCTTGTGACTGGAAGAAGGGTGACATTGTACCCATTTTTAAAAAGGATACAAAGAAGGACCTTGAGAACTACCAACCTGCCAGACTCACATCTGTGCCTGGGAACATCATGGACCAGATCGTCCTAGAAGCTCTGTTAAAGGACGTGGATGACAGAGACAAGATTTGAGACAGCCAGAATGACTTCTAAAAAGGCAAGTCCTGTCTGACTAATCTAGTGGCTTTCTATGATGGGATGTCCAAATCAGTGGACATGGGAAAAGCAATGGATGTAATCTATATGGACTGCTGTAAAGCCTTCGACACAGTCCCCCACAACATCCTTCTCTCTAAATTCAAGGGATATGAATTTGATGGGTGAACTGTTTGGTGGATTAGGAATTGATTGGATGATTGTATTCAGATTTTAGCAGTCAACGGCTCGATTCTCAGATGAAGATCCATGACAAGTGGTGTCCTTCGTGGGTCCATACAGGGACCAATCCTGTTTAAAGTTTTCATTGATGATATACACAGTGAGATCGAATCCACCCTCAGCAAGGTTGCATCCATCCTCAGCAAGCTTGCAGATGACATCAAGCTGAGTGAGGCAGTTGTCACACCAGAAAGACAGTATGTCATCCAGAGGAACCTGGATGAGATGGAGAGGTGGGCCTGTGTGAACATCATGAGGTTCAAAAAGGAAGACCAAGTGCAAGGTCCTACACCTGGGTCGGGGCAATCTGAGGTCCTAATACAGGCTTGGGTATGACACGACTGAGAGCAGCCTTGTGGAAAAGGACTTGGGCATGATGGTTGATGAGAAGCTTGACATGAGTCGGCCCATCTTATTCTGGGCTGCATCAAAAGAAGTATTGCCAGTAGGTCAAGGGAGGTGATTCTCCCCCTCTACTCCTCGCTCATGAGACCTTGCCTGGAGTATTGCCTTCAGTTCTGAAATTCCCAGCATAAGGAACATATGGAACTGTTGGAACAGGTCCACAGGAGGGCTACGAAGATGATCAAAGGTCTGGAGCACCTCTGCTAGGAGGATGGGCTGAGAGAGTTGGGCTTGTTCAGCCTGAAGAAGAGAAGATTTTGGGGAGAACTTACAGAAGCCTTCCAGTACCTGAAGGGGGCCTATAGAAAAGCTGGGGAGGAGCTTTTTACAAGGGCATGAAGTAACAGCACAAGGAGGAATGGCTTTAAATTGGAGGGGGCAAGATTTAGATTAGACATTTGGAAGAAATTCTTCACAATGAGTGTGGTGAGACACTGGAACTTGTTGGCCAGGGTAGTTGTGGATGTCCCCCATCCCGGAAGTGTTCAGATCCAGGTTGGATGGGGCCTTAAGCAGTCTTATCTAGTGAGAGGTGTCCCTACCCATGGCAGGGGTATTGGCACGAGATGATCTTTAAGGTCTCTTCCAATCCAAACCATTATATGATGCTATGATTCTATGATTCTATAGTGCTATGATTCTATCTACGCTTTCAGCCCGTGTGAGTGTACAGCTTGGTGTGTGCCAATCTCACTCGTCCTTCATACTCTTTCTTGGTCTCTGCTTGAGAAATCATCATAGATGATAGATGATTGCCATACCAAATGGCAGTCAATATAAACCAGTAGCTTGGACTTTACAGTGAGTTTTGGTCATTTTGTGTTATAATATTAGCACCAGAGTCTACATAGTTTGAGTATGCAAAAACCTGAACATATGTATGAAAGTGTGCTCTTCAGTATTACAGCAACAGTCAAAGCAGGAAATCTCTCTCTTAAAGTAATGTATACCACTAATGAGGCTAATAAAAAAAAATCATACAACTTAAGATTTTAATTGAAGTATTTAACTTCAGCTGCAATCAGGAGTGTATTTTGATCTTAAATGTACAGTCAGTTAAATGTATTATAGATTTCATCATGCCTCTCCAAAAATATTACATTTTACAGAAGATATTCAGTTCCACCTGAGCTACTGTTTTGCTCTGATGCTTTCATTCTAACAACTGACACGCAAAATTTAGTCCACTCTAAAGTTTAAATTATGAGCAGTTTCCTACCTGGCACAGATGGAACCCACTTCTGCTCAAAATCAGTTTGCAACTGCACAGAAAAAAAGTAATTTTTAGATAAAATGAAGACCTGATGCAGACATTTGCATTTAGGCCAAAACTAGAAAACTTCAAAAGCAGCCATATATTTATTTACTCACGCTTGTAAAAAATTATACTTTCATATGTTTATTAACAAATATTTTATAGATATGTAGATACACATACAAAAATGCACACAAATATAAGCATGAATGGCACAATCCTTCATTACATATTTGTGATATTTTGCACATGTGTGCCTATATTCCTATGAAATATGTATATAGGAGTTGCACCAAAACGGATAGTCTTAGGTCATAGACAAAAAGGGAGCTTTTCGAAAGTGCAAACATCAAGAAGAAATATTTTAAGCCAGGAACTGTGGTCCTATAAATTAACAATGAAGGCACCTGCCATCTGCTTCACTGTATGCAAATAGTGTCCAGAGTTTTGAATTTCTGGCAAAGGAACCAGTTTTGAAAGTTTGGGATGTCTGGTGAAAACAGCGTTGAACACCTGGGAACAAGAGCAACTATTTATGTATTTCCTCCAGCGCACATGGGTGCCAACTGAGAGTAGGTGGGTTGTCGGTCTCATAATATAGGTAAGTCACATCCAAATCCAAGCCAAAGTATCAGCCAGCCTGCCTTGCAAAACTCTGTGGAACAATTAGTATTCAGCTAGCTTTCCATCCAAGACAACTTTTCAGACAGCAAAGGTTAAACACAAAGACTTATCTCAGTCTTCCAGGCTCATCTATCCTGTATAAACTGATTTGCCTAGTGATAGCTCTAATTAAATAACTGAAATTCCCATATCCCAGATGTTCTACATGACGTGGTTAAATTATTGTTGAGCCTTTTCATTCTTAAGTACTCAGAATAATACAATTACATATCCACATCATATTCTGCTGATTTTGAACACTGTGAAATGAGGAATTATCAAGACTGGAAATGTGACTGTTCTGCAGAGGAATCCCTCAGATTTAATACATCCATAGCTTCTACTTTTGCAATATCTAATTTAGGATATTGGAAAAGCTGTGAACCTAAAACTGTAACTGATCTAAAATTTACAAAAACAGACTGTTTCCAAATCATTGCACAACTACTCAGAAAACACTTCAAAATAGCCTGATATATTACCCAAAACCATAATCTTGCTTGATACATAGAAGTTAAATTTCAAGTCTACTAAGAATCACTTTTTTTCTGACCCCTGGACTAGGAATGCTGTTGTAAGCTTTTTTTTTTCACACTCTTATTAAAAGAGCAAATGTTAAGGAAGGAGAAAATACATAATGTGATTCACCCTACTGCTTTTCTTTCTACGAGGTTGCACTAGTATTGAAGAAAAGTCACAAAATAGAGAATTCAAAAAAAAAACCAAACCATAAAATAAAGCCAAAATATTAAGTCAAGACTAGGCAAAATATTTCTTTTCCTAGCTGATGGAAATTCAATTCAAAATAAAAATATGGAGAGGAAGGTGTATTTCAGTAGCCAAAATTCCACATAAAATGGTCCTCAGTTGCCAGAGAAGAAACAATCTATCAATCTTGCATTACCCTGACTGATGCAGACATAGCATGAGATGCTATGGAATGGCCACAGTTTTTAATAATACGTCCAGAAAGGCTTGTAGCACAAGGAAAGAAATCTTCCAGGAATTCACTTTTAGTTAAGAAAAACACATGAACTATAGTTAAGTTTAATGTAACTTTAAACCACAGTTAGTAAAGCCAGAAAGATCCTGCAAATTGCACAAATATAGTCAGTATCTGTACCTAAGTAATTTAAATATTAGAATTAAATATTTACTGCTGCTGTATGTCCTCATGATTTAATTCACGTGAATGATCATAGTCAGGAAAAACTTTAGTAAAAACTCTTCTTTAAATTCATTTGAATAAATGGATTTATTGCCATTAACGTGTTTTGGCTTTATTTGGTTTTATACCCTTCTGTATACAATTCAGACATTTCAACAGCCAGGATGAATGTAAACATTTCAGAAGACCTTGACAGATGTTCCTCACCTTTAAAATGAAAATCTGGTCCTGTCACCTTTGAACCTATCAGATATTTTTCAAACAATGTAATGAATGCAAAAAAGCTGTGGATTTTCTTCTTAGTAGGGTGAAAGTAAAGACAGCCACAGGAGTTCCCTAAAATACTTCCCAAGTCATCTTACTAACCCTACGTGGGCAAGAAGAGAATACAGACAAAAAGGCAATGTGGCTTCTCTTAAAAATGTATTCTAATTACCTTTAGTTTTTCCTACACATATTTCTCCTCTGTAATATAATGGGTACTTTTAGGAAAAATTAGGTGATATATTTTACGCTTAAAAGCATTATGTAATCTCTAAATTGTTATTTCGCTTTACCTCTTAAACACCATAAAAACATACTTCAAAATATCCTCTCGAGATGACAGAGTGAAACCTCCAAATAGCACTGCTTAATTAGCATCAACAGTTGTTACTTTCCTCCATCATTCATTGATTTAAATGATTTTCATGTTGGGAGGGGGCTGGGGGAAGGGAATGGCTGCAGTCTAGCAGCCAGCCAACATTAACTCACCAGAGTACACAAAAGCATTTATCATTTCAAATTTGAGAACTATAGAACGTGTAAAATTTTGCAGGTCAAAGAAGAAAAATTAAGGTCTTTCAAGCCATGCAAAGGAAACTATCAAAGCCTCCATCTTCATGATATTTTATTGTTGTCTTCAAATGACAGCAATACAGAAAATGAGAACTGACGGTCAAATTTGTTGGGAAAAAAAGCACTAAAAATCAATTTAGCCAATCAAAAAAGATCTAGATCTTCAATCAACAAATCACTGCAAATTATTATGTAAAATGATATTTGTTGCATGCTTCAGAAGAGAAAGACTGAATTGCACAAGAATTTGGTTCATATATATTTATGTATTTATGATTTAAAGAGCCATCAATTCAAACTACCATATTCCCAAAGGAATTTCCTTAGTTAATTTATTCTTTGTTCATTGGGATCTCTCTTTTCTGCAGTATTTTTTCCATACATCCTTTTTACTCTATCTTTTCTTCTATTGCTTCGCCCATAGTTAACATTTGCAGGAATAAAAAAACAAAGACAGCACCTTCAATTAATTCCTTAGTACAAAAAGATGTAAAAGTGCTCACAAAAAACCTAACTGCATACACAAGCAAAAATATTAGTTATGTAGGTGGATCTGAAAGTAAATGAGCTGTTAGATTATTTACTGTTATATAGGATATGTACATTCAAAATTTGAATGCCCTAGGAATGTTTTAGCAAGTAATCCTCAACTAAGTGAAAATAAATCCCCTGCTTAAACTTAAGCCATTCGTGGGTTAAGCACATCCAACAGAGAAGAAAAAAATAAAAAAAACCCAGAGGAATAAAAAGTCTACTCTTTGCACAGTAGAATGCTTCAAGAAATGCTCTCTGGCTTGCCATGTCAGGTGCTACTCTGTAAATATTTATAACAATCAAAAAAACCTGTATTCTTAATTAAATAAAATTTCAGATTTAAAAAAAAAACAAAAACGTGATGGAGATATCTTTAATTCATCTTCTTACTTAGCTTTAAGCTTACTGTTCATGAGAGAGAAGATTGACATTGTTTTGCGGGGAATGTGTATGAATTAAATGCTAAAAAATCTGAAATGTAAATGCATAAAGTTAATAAGATTTTGATCCATACTGTAAACACTTGTATTGATTAATATCATCTCTCGTCTAGCTGGTGTTTGACTCATCTTGATTAATTTAAAATGTCAGGAATATTTGTTTCAAATTGACCAAGTGCAATTGTAGCAGTTTGATCCTTATTACATAGATATATATGATACATATTTTTAAGACTATGAACAATAAATGTTTTCATGATAATTTCTTATATACGATGACTGAAAAAAGTAAGTATAGCATCAAAAAATTCCCCATCTGGAGTTGTCTCTTTTTCTCAAGACAGATATCAGTGTGCCTTCAATAATACAAGTAAATAATAGAAATAACATCTCATGCAAGATTTATATCTAGCTTTAAAATTAACTCACTAAAGAAGACAAATCTAACTGTCTCTTCCAATTCCCACAAAAGCAGGAAAAAAAAGAAAAACCCCACAGCAGTATTTCCTTTTACCAACCATACTCTGGGGACTACTGAATATATCATTGAAAACTACATACTGGTTTCTTAGACTTTGCAAAGTTTGATTGAAGTGTGAAGGCAAGCGAAAACAGAAAAGTCATTCACCTACCTGCCTCCTTCAGGAGACAGTGGTATAATAACACAGCGATAGATAAAACATCCCAATAGACAATAAGTTTCAAGAGTTATCCACATGTCTTCGTTCATTCTTGGAAAAACACACGAAGAGAGGACTGATAAATTGTATGTTTTTGAACACAGTTATACCTTCGTACTAGCAGAGGTGAGAAAATTGGGTCCTGTATCTAGTAATGTTTACTTATTTACTGAACAGTCTGTCTCAAATATAGGAATTCCGCTTAATCACTTTCAGCAGTAATAATCCACAAATAGTGGGAAAACTCCAAATCAGCAGATTTTGACACTGATCATTCAACATTTGCTTATGCATTTAATTTCAAGCAAATTTATACTGGCTATATTTACTATGAAATTAAAAGCTCTATTCATGCACTTCAGTAAAGTCCATGTATACATTCAGAATCTCCATGAATGCTATTGCAAGCAACTCATCACCACAGGACATATCTGTGCAATAAACTCGTCTAGTGTCCTAGGTATCCATTGATTATGACTGCAGCTTAGATAATACCATCTTGATAGGTATATATATAAATCTAACTGTCTAAAGCAGTAAATTGGATCCAGTCTTCAAGATTCACATTAGCTGCCTAAACAGAGGTGCCCAGCGCCATTGGGTCATCTCTGATCCACCAAGACATCTGAAATAGTTTCACAGTGATGGCACATAGGACACCGGAGATACTGGAAATCCACATTCTTCTGGAATGGCAAATGACAGATGGGTGGGAATGCCTTACATCTAAGGGGACACTGCACACCTACATTTACACAACTGAATTGTCCAGTTTCCCTACATCCTCTGCAGCGTCCCAGCTCTGTGATGTTGCTTACTTGTCTGTCAGCACTCTCAAAACTCCGACACTCCATCTCATTGCATGCTACATGATTTTCTAAAGGATGGTGAAGCAGCCAGCTTATTTCAATGCTTTCCATTTCAGTGATTCTTTTCAGAGCAGTAAAAAATTCATTTTGAGCAAACAAGTACAACACATACATTGCTTCTACAGTTCTGAGCTGTACTCGCACATATGGAATTGTCTTTTCACCTTCTTTTCTCAATGCCAATCTCACTATTACTAACAGTGCCAACCTGTGTAATGAGAAGTAGGTGCTCTGCCCTGCTACACATCTGAGTAGACCAGTTTGTGGACTGTGCAACACACATTAAGCTAAAGGGATGTTATCAGGCTTATACATTCAGCTTTCTAATGTTCTCCTATTTGTGTTAAGGTTACATTGAAGCACACTCAACTGAAACCCTACTGGGGACCTGGGTGAAATATCCACGAGGTTAAGCTGCGAGTACATGACCCAGAGTAGTGGTAAACACGAGGAAAACCACAGGCACGTTAGCAACCCACCTGCTCTGAATGTTACAATTCCTCTGGAAAGAGAACCCTGCCAGAGGTGCCTGTGTTACAGATGGTTAAAGATTTATGAGAGTTAATCATAACATCCATGATTCTCCTTATGGTATTGTAGGTTTTTAATACAATAAACAGCTCTAATTACAATGACACAAAGTGTTTTAAATTAGTGACACCCAAACATACTTAGGATTTTTTGATGAACCCATCATCTTAATGCTTACTGCTGATGAAAAGGCTAATATAATAGAAAATAGAGAATGAAATAGCATTATGTCAGTGTGTTAATCCAGGATACGCTTGTTTCGTGAATAAGATGTGTGTTTCTGGTGCAGCCCCAACTCAAGCAAGGTATACTAGCTTAAGGAAAGGCAATAAGTGCATTATGGAAGATCAAAGGAGTCATAGATCTTCTGTGCAAAGAAATTTTAGTGAGTGGAACTTTTTAACTAGTTTTAAACTAATCAGAATAATTCTGAGGGAAAAAAAAATAAGGTGTAACCTCCAGCTAAGGAAGTTTCTGACCAACAGATTACCAGAAGTTATAAAATTGCCTCATTCTTGTACTTTTTTACTAAATATCAATCAATTATTGTTAGATACAGGATTTAACAATTTAACAGGATGGACACAACAAACACATTGTTATC
The DNA here is from genome assembly GCA_013389885.1 of Geococcyx californianus. Taxonomy (NCBI): domain Eukaryota; kingdom Metazoa; phylum Chordata; class Aves; order Cuculiformes; family Neomorphidae; genus Geococcyx; species Geococcyx californianus. The sequence goes on along the minus strand of VWPV01011354.1, from coordinate 78,571 downwards.
TACTTGTATATAGTAGCAGTTGGCAGAAGGAAAAAGTGGGAAAGCTCTGAATAATAAACAACACAATTTTTCTCTAATTTTAGCTCTTCATTATTTTTCTCAAAAGAAAGGAAATCAAAAGCTATCTTCAGTAAGCACTCAGGTGTGTCTCTTAGGCCCAGAACTGAAATTTATAAGCTTTAGTGAGAAAATAATAGAAGTTATTACACGTGTATGCGTGTGTGCACATAATTCTGTGAGCAAAATTGTATTGGTACTAAAAAAGACTTTATATATTTTATTTCAGTTTTAAATAATAAGTTTTTGAGGAGTATACTTCAGATGGTTTTAATACATTATTTCTGGAAAATCTGATTTGCTGTTCAGTTTTTCCTTCAATATTTTAGCAGAAATTGACAATGCATGGCAATGCTAAATAGGTTTGCTCCTTGATCAAAGGGCGTGTGTTTCTTAGCATTCGTCACTTCATATAACCAAAAACCACAGATCTGGGCTGCTGAAAAATGGGTTATTTTATAGCAGAACTTGCAAGTATTTTGTTGAAAATTAAATTGTTCTACAAGCTCTTATATATCAATGTAGATATATATATCCATAATGTTGTGAGCAAAAGAAACTAAACATTCCTTCATCTTTACAAGATGGATAAAACGACAATAGACTTCTTAGGTACTTGGGTATAACGTTTAGTTGAGAGTGAGGAAACACTGTCCAGTTCCCTGCTTCTGGGATTATTTCTGCCTTTTAGTCAGTGCTATTTAACATAAAGTGAATTTGCAAGGTGATAAATTATATATTTACTCAGCTGTTATTTTTATTTTGGTGCATTTCAAGTCCCACAGGTCTTATACTTTTTCTTAAAAATTAGTCTATCTTTCGCAAAAGGAGTTTACAATTAGTTCTAACGAGAGACCTATGCAGCTAGACTCACTTGTACAGTCGTATCCTCCCTGCCTAGGAAGGCACCAAACCCGGGCTACTAAATCCTGGATATTCCCATAGTCCTCATAGATGAGCAAGTGGACATTATGTAAAAGCTAAATAGCAATTATTACTCCTTCTGAGTGTTCTGAGAGTTTTGATATGCTTAATGTACAAAATACATCATGAGTTTCCATCTCAGAGAGCTCTTTCCCTGGTTTCTGGATGCGGGGCAAGATATCTGTTAATAAATTTGCTTTCATAGAAGAAAACAGTTTTACTTTACTCACTACCTGCACTTTTCCACTGTATTTTCTAGCCCTTTCAGAGCTTTGGATTAATCACCAGGTTAAGACTGTTAGTCCATCAATTAAACAAACCTCCACCAGAGCAAACTGAGTGACGTAGTTCACATTGTGAATATTGGTAAACCTATTGTGCCCCAACATTGCTTTCAAGAACACTCTGTGAATTTCTAGTGGTTTATTTCAAAATCTGACTCCTGGTGGTCTATTTTAACGTGTCTATAATAACGTGAATTCCATCTGTTTATGTAAGATTCAGTTTGGTTTAATACACAAAACCATAAATTCTTTCTGAACTGAAGTTCTAGTATTTTAATGTCTTTCATAAACAAATAAACTAACATCCCACTCCTGCTAATTATATAGATGCAAGAAGCAGTAATGAATTCAGTATGTAGTCAGATATTTTCCCTAAGTAGTTGCTGTCAACACAGCTAATGATTACAAATTTAGTACATTTAGAGAATGACGCACTTATTTTCAATAAAAAAATCAGACAAACAAGTATTACAATAAATGAATATATGTTTTATTTAAATGTATTTGATTTGTTATTGAACTGTCTTTGAAATAACTTGAAAACCTTGCTTAAAAAGTAAGTGCATTTCATGCATTTTGTAAAAATATTCTGATTTTTTTTTCCCAAATAGATAAAGTTATCAGATAGATAGTAAAATGTTGCACTCCATTATAACCCCATTCTGAACAACTGGATCATCAGAAACTCAAGGGTCATGCTAAGAGCTAAGTTCAGACACACAAAAACCAAATAAATGTGATTCATACATAGCTATCTTGCGGAAGCTGAAACAATCTCATCATAATCTGTTTTCTAATTTTAGGTGTACGAGGCAATTGTTTAACATTCAGTACTCAATATGGAAGGAAAGATTAAAAAACCTAACAATCTTAATGTAATAATCCTAATCTCTATAGAGTTACTCTGAGTTCAATGTAGATAACTAATCTTCCACACAGAGAAACCCAATGGAAATTCTCTATTCACTACACAGGAGAGTGAGAGTCCTCATGGCATTACTGGACTTTCTAAGGATCTCAAAAGTTTTGTGCACGCTATGGTTATAGACTGACATCACAGTGTGGCTAAGTAAAGTCATACACATCTTATACTCAGAACTCATTCTGGCAAATAAAGAAATTTCTCCATGAGATGTTTTACCTACTATATCTATTCGTGCTCTTAATTAATCTATAAAAACCCTACAGTGCATAACTAGTAGCAGAATGGAGTTGCATTGGGCCCTGTTTTTTTAAAAACAGGAGGTAGAACTAAAACAGAAAAAAAATACGGTGCAGCAGCTTAAACCTAGGTCAAAAAGACACATACACAACATGGTTGTTCTTAAAAACTTCCAATATGTGTGACACTTTAATTGTCTCTGGATCCACTGTATGGTAGCACTACTGAAAATATGAGTTGATCTGCTTTCTTCAAAGTAGTAAAAAACAAACATGATTTATTAGATCTTATAAAACAATTTAATTTTGAAACTATTTCTTCCTTTTTTGAATTTTTCCAGTCTTCCCTTACATTCACAAATGGTTTCTTTGTTTAGGGTTTTATTAATTCCTTTATAATAATAGATGTATTGTTTTTAATAAAAGTGTTCAACTATAATTCAGATGCAGATTCTTGCAAATATCTTAATCAGAGGGTTAGAAGCTATTAAGAGATGGGGTTTCTTATTGAAAATGTTCCATTTTGTTTACAAAAAGTAATCAATATTCAAGGGCCAAATATCTTGAACAAGGAAGTCTGATTGTCAGTCTAGGAGTTAAGTCTAGGGGGGAGAGAGTTCATTTCTGTTGAGCTATTTATTTATGGAAAAAGTTGGTTAAAATTGCTAATTGGACTTGGTACTGTGGTGACATCCACACTACAAAAAGCATGTACTGTAAGGAGTGATCACCAAATAACAAGAAGTTGGCTCCCTCTGCAGAGGACTGGACACATTCATATCATATACTTGGCAGTGATTTCCTGATTGTTCTATCTGGTGCCCATGTCATCTTGGTCAAAATTATTGTTGTTCTGTGCCTTTTGCCATTCAAAATGCTTGAGATAATTGGAGGGCTGTGTTGAAGTTCACCAGAGAGGGATTTTTGCAGCAAGAAAATGCTGAGATGCAACATAAGATCTGGCATGCACAGAGAAGAGTGCTTTAGATTTCTTTTTGAGCAATGTGGTGGGACAGTAGCGGAGTATATTTATCAGAGGGTACTATGCCTAGTACCCCTTCATCTATATTACCTATAGTAATCGATCCTTGGACTGAACAATCTCAAAAATCACGGTTGTTTTTTTCAATTCTAAAGAGAGCTTGCAAATTAACATTCATGAAATACATGGAAGCGAGGACTTGAGAAATTGAGAAGCTAAGTTATCTGAAAGGAGATCTCTAGAAGATGATCTGATGATCTAGCCCTGCCTTTGTCCTGAAATTTTCATACAGGGAAGTCGGAAACATCAACCTTCATGTTTGCTATTCCTTTGGCATCTAACCCTACACATTAAGACAGCCTTTCCCAAGTCAGAATCGAGAATTAGCTCTTGGAACAGTAAGCATAATTCATCAGTGTGAAGCAAACCAGGTGATTTCTGTGGGGTCATTTGAATGGAAGGAGTCAGGTTTTGCATACTGTCAGTGTATCCTTTCAGCTCTGAAGGCCTATTGACTAACAGCTAGATAGGAGCTCCATAAACAAAATTCAAGCATAGCAGAAACTGAGCAGAATCTTCTTTGCAGAATGAGTATTTAGCCTTGTTTTTATAGTATTTTATCTATCTCTGTGACTGAGTGACAGAGAATCTTCCATATTCCCTAGAAAGACTTTAAGGCTTAGTACTCAAAACTATTTAAGTCCTTACTTGAATTCTAATGACATCAGACACCTAATCAAAACTTTTAAATGTGATACAAATACTTAATTTATGCATTTCACAAAGTGGGATTCTCCTGAAAATGTACATACTGACCATCTGATGAAGTCCTTGGGAATCCTAGCACTGACTTCATCAACATAAATATGTATCATATACACTGCATATAAGCTAAATATTTGATGCACATACCCAAAAATAAGACACAGTAACTGTTGTTCACACAGTCTGACAACCTTTTCAGCCAAAGTATACATCTCTAAGGCCTGAAATCTTCCAAACTAGGAAAAAATACGTAATTACTGTAGAATGAAAAAAGAATTTCGAAAAGTCAGCTTGCCAATAGGAATAATATATGCATTAGCAACCATGCTCTTCTGAGTGATTTATTTAATGGTCAACTAATTGAAAAGGCATAAACTTAACAAGACAGACATTTGCTTCGATAGTTCACAGTTCATATTTCCATGCTCTCCCACTACCTCCATTGCACAATACCTCATGCACAGTCATAGTTCTGCAAAATATTTCCTGACGCATTATGAAATTTCTATTTTAAAGCTAGGTTTTGGTATGAGTTAAAACTTGCTTCTGTACTTCTCCTGAATGAAAGCATTTAATTTAACTGCAGTTAAATATACTAATGCAGGTAATGTACTACCTAATTTGTTTTCTGAAAATCATATTACTCAATTAAGATGAACGAGTCACCTTGTAATTGGGATGAAATGACAGTGCTGAGAATACCAAAAAGAAGTCTAAGGCTCGTGTGTCATTTGCGTTTGTGATTTTATGTATTTCTGTATTAAGAGATATATGGTATTTCTAAAGTATTCTAAGATATTTTTAAGTGTAGAAAACAATTATTGGGGGGTGGGGGGAAAGAACAATAACAACAAAAAAACCTAACTACAAAACTCATACCTTTGTATGAAAATAAAACCATGGGGAAAAAAATAAGAGGCAAACATTAACAAGGCATGAAGATCTCCAGAACTGCAACGTAAATTGTATGTGGCATAGCACTCTACCTGTTACCCATGTAGTTCTACTATCTCAGACTCTGATAACTCAAGTGTTAGATGGGCTTCATATAAATAAACGTGCATGTGATGGCTATACATGTAAAGCTGGCTCTAGGTTCCACTTAAATTAAATGCATGGTCACTTCTAAGGCTCACATCTTCTCATTGGGATATCCAAAATAAGTTAGATGATTCAAACCAGAAGGAATACATGAAAATTATCTCGCATGCTTCAAGATGACATTCCGGTAGTGTTTTGCAGAAAGTCTTACTAGTTGCTTAAATTTTACTATTAACATGGTCTGTTAGTGTATATCTTATGGAAAATTATTTGAGAAGGTTGAAACACACAGAAAGATTTAGTAATGATGCTGAAATTTTTAACTGTTTAAAACACACTGAAGGAAACTTAAGGAAAAATCCTTTGAAAACATATTCTAATTCTCCTCAGAGCTTGCTGCTTGCTTTAGGCTGTGGCTTGGCTTGTTTTGGACATTTCTGTTTCTGAGTTTTATATTTTGGGTATTTTTAAATTAGCTCTTGAATTAACGTGAGTTTATGGTTACATAAAGTGTTTTGGTAAAAGTGTCAACAGAAAAATAACATGAGAGTAGATCAGTCAAAGGGAAGGGTAGATAATTATGAATGGAAATATGTTAAATGGAGTAAATAAATGAGAAAAAAAAAATCTGAATTTCTCATGGCCTGTCGCCTTCAACTGTCATTTTCATGGCTGTATACACATATATATATACCATACATACATTTTCATGTCCTCAAGACATACAGAGTAAGAAAATCAGGTGCTATTGACCCAGCATTATAACTGAAGCATTAAATATGTCGTGTTTCTGAGTTATGTTTCAACAACAGGAAATTGTTTGTATTTGCTTGACAATATTCAGGAACACATCATAAGGAAAGGGAAGAAGTCTGATGTAATCATCTAAGGTTTGGAAACATCTGATTCAAATGACATAAGACTTTTGCATTGTCACCTAAAGCTTATTATAAAATAGATTAATGAGCCCATGATGTAAGGAAGCTGAAGAAAAATTACATATTTTTTTTTTAGAGAAACTTAAAATACTTCCACAGCAACAAAAATCTATACTTTGTGCAGTTATTTTTATTTCTGGTGAGACAAATACAGTGTCAGCACAATACAGACTAAACCCAAGGTCAAGAAAAGGGTTTTTCACTTGGGGCATAAATATAATGTTTTACATTGTGTCTCTTTCTCCTTGGGCTTTTATTCTGTCATGTCCAGGAGATGGTTTTGGGGTTTTTTTGGCTTTCTTTTTAAAGATTTTTTCCAATATTCAGATATTCTTTTTGGGGGAGGTCTGGTGTCACCCCTTACCTTCAACTTTTCTCCAAGTTCGCCCCAGAAGTGAACACCTTTAATACTAGTTTGGAGACTAATTCTTCAGAATAGCCGAGGTGGAAGAAACTAGACAAACAGAAAGATATGTTTATATTTTGACCCAGAGTTTTTAAGCACAATGTTGTTTTTTCTTAAACAAAATAATTTTTGAAGGAATTAAAGAAAAATACATACGTTTCAACATACTTTCCAACATACTTTCCAAATATGAGGTCTTTTATTCTGGCTCACAACTTCCCTAGAACCTCTTTAGAACCTGCTTATGCTCTGGTCTTCTCTGCTTTATTATGCCTTTGGGACATTCAGCTTCCTTTCATCCTTAGCCACTGAAGAAGACTAAAGCAGATCAAACAGCTTACTTGCTTTCCTTTTCATAACTTTATAGCTGCTCTGCCTGGTGAATCCCTGATCAGCCCTACAAGATGTTCTCTGATCCTTTCCAAATGACTTTATTGCCAAGCTGACAAAACAATTCTCTTCCATAGGAATTAACTTATTGTCAGAGCAATTATGTTTGTTATACATTTTAAGCCGTAATACTACTGTTAGACTTGTGTCAGAACACTTTTATAAGTTTTAGTTAGGATTCAGGCTAAACTACTGCAGGAAAGCAATGACTGTCTTTGTAGTAAAAATAAAGTTTGTGTTATGTCAGGCAGAAACAGAACACTTAGTCTCAAAAATAAAATCTGCACACTGTGCAGACAACGTCCATAAACCACCACACTAACTGAGTAAAAGCATAGAATTAAGGTGAGAGATTTATTTTCAGTCATTTTTTCAGTGGAGGGTCTTGGGCAAATATTAAAATGGAGAAGAAAAACAAGAGAAGATTATAGCTAAGAGCTGAGAAGGGAGCAATATGAGAAACACAGGATTGCTATTTTCTAATGAGAACTGAGTTCCCATTCTACTGCAAACTGCCATTACTTGTACTAATGCAGTGATGATTCTGCAGCAACTACACAGTGATGATACAAGGAAATGCTGAGTGCACAAAGTACTGCTAATAAGCTTAGAGACATGACATGAATACAAGTATCATTAATGTTCACTATTCATTTTTATTCAGTAATAGCGCCTAATGACGGAGCTCCCAGAGCATGGAGGGGCCTCTTCCCCTCCTGCTGACAGAGAGCACAGGGAACACTTTGAGAAAGAAGCCTAGGGAACCTGAGGATCAGGAAAAGTTTTCCTATCATCTTTGTTTAAGGAAGCACAGGTTATGTTCACAGACATATTTCAATCTGTCTAAAATACCCTGGAGTACTGAATTTGGGCCACATTTCTTATACAACAATTATCTTCCCTGATTTTTCTTCTATTTTTGCACTAAATCTTCCATAATACTTCACTTCTCTTAGAAAATAACAGCAACTCCACTTTCACTTTTGCAAAACAAAGATCCTTTGGCTTCCATTCTACTCTTTAAACACTCTGCAGTTTAATTTCCCCTCCCTCCAAATAATCTGCATCTTATATCATGAGGCAGTCATTTCACATTTTAGTGAGTTTTGAACGTGTCTGATGCCTTCCATCGCTGATCTATATTTGTTGATAGATGCTGCTTTGTTTTCCCCTGCACCTCACAGCATCTGTCTGTAACATCCATCAATGTCTTCTTATTATGCAAAGCTTTGGAGATAAAGGCCTCATGTATTTACACTGTATCTAACAAAAAGATCTTATTCATGGCTGAGCCCATTGGCACTTTTGTAATTCAAATAATTATAGTACACGTAAAGCTGAAGAGAAATTTAGGTAATCATTCTTGAACTCAAAAATTTTGAGGTAAGTAAATCCGTAAGTGCCACTATCCTTATTCCCCTAAGTGTGCATTGTGAAGGTTCATTAGGTCACATGCTAAAGTTATGAATTCCCATAAATGGGAAATAATGTAGCTATGGGATTATGATAGACTGACTGTCCAACTAAATCTTTGTTTTCTTCTGAAAGTGCCAAAACAGATGTAAAACTGTATCAGTGATCATGCTGTTTCTGAGAGCTCTGTTATGGCTGCTTTTCTACTCTTTTTTTCCCCTATCTTAATAATGGTTTCTGAAGGAGTGAATACTAAACACAATTTTGACATGTGAAAAAAGGAAGGGAAAAAAAAATCCATGTGAGATTAAAGTTGTATCTTTATAGGAAGTAGAAATCTATTGTCCGTTTAATTGAAGATTATTTCACAGATCATCTAATGAATACAAAGTCAATTCATTTTTCTGTGACGAGTGATATATATTCATTTTTGAAATGCAATCTGAGTAGTTTTCTGTTCTATTTCAAGGACATTTTAGACATTTGTAAAACTCAACCTTTGATTATAATTTCATGCTGGGAAAGTACAAAGAATTGTCTGAGTCAACAAAAGACTATTCAGGGGAATAGACAAAACTGTAATAACTCAGTGATGATATATCTTATGTTAAAAGACAGAGATGATTTGGCCTGAGTGTACTAACCCTCCTGCATGCTGTGTGATTAACTCTTTAGTTATTATGCTCCACAGGAGCTAGTGATCTCCTCCCCATGCAACAATCTTTTTCTTATATAAATTTTCAGTAAGGTATGCTTTAGAGAACCAGAGATTTAGGAGGATTCTGCAATAACAGGTAGAAAAGAATTGCACTGTCTGACTGTCCAACTGCTTCCCAAATGGAAGATATGGATGAAATGGGTGAAAATTACCCTATAAATTAAACATGATCTGAGTGCAGTAATGGCAGAACACACAAAAGCTTACCAGTCTGATTTCCATCTCAAAACAACACAGTGATACATTAAATCCCACAGATTAGATACTAATAGTGCAAAGTACATTTCCTTGCAGAAAAAAATATTCTTTAGCTATCACTAAGTGTGATTTTATATTTTTGTCTGAATCAGCCAGGTGGTGCTACCCTCAGAGACTTTTCTAGAAGAATCAGGAGAGCCTGCTCTTGGGTTCACATCTTAAACAGTGACATGTATTTTTTTAATCATCAAGAGTCTGTTAATAATAGATAAGAGTTTATTAATTTACAACAGTAATTAAGAGCTCGGTCACATACAGCAGTGCAAGATGAGTGAATACAAAAATGCACACTGTCATTATGTATGTGCTGAACTTGTGATTCATAATACTGCAGAAAACAGAGTAAATGTATTAATATCCTGTATTTTGGCTCCTTTTGGCATCTACACAGAGATGCAGTATCTGGCTTCCGTCTGAAAAGGAGTTAACAAGTTAATTTTGTATGTCCCCATTCACCCAGAGGAAGTGCTGATTTCCTGTGTCATTTTCAAGAAACTCCCAGTAAAACACCTATGTGTTTCAATTGCTTAAATTTCACTTTGCTCCTAAAGCCCAAAGACAGTTGATTTCAAGTTTTGTCAAAGCTTTTAAAGGATGTAGCTGAGGGAGCTGTGGGGTATTTTTGTTTATTTCCTTTGGAAGCAAGGAATTATTTGTTTGCAAGTACAACAAAACAGCTGTTGTAAATGAGAGTGATTGTGAACCCCAAGCAGTGCAAAGTATATAATCAGTGACTAAGGAGAGTCAACCAGCCAAGTCACTTTTTAATGCTTTCTTGTTGTAATTTTAAAGTTTAAGTAGTAAATCTAATGCTTTTGAGGGATAGTACTGTCACATTGAGAAAAACTATTTGACTGTAAATACTGACTGAATATATATCTAACTTTTCAATTTCAAATTTAATTGCATTTTCTTTACACTTTATACATTATTGTGATTATTCTTATGTCAAAGACTTAAGCACTTTTAGCGTGACCAATTTCTGTAGATCCAAAATTCTGCTTTAGTTACTTTTCTGCTTCTTTCATGTATTCACCTTCAACTGAATTACTTGTTGGTCGTGTCAGGAATTACCTGAGATTTTCATCCGATCTAGATGTTTTTAATGTGTGATAGTAAATTCTGAAAAACACACAGAGCTGAGACTTCACTAGCAGGAGTGATCTCAATAAAACCAGTACCCACCTCTTTACAGCAGAATTTAGCCAGACTTCACAGAGTAGTGATAAATTTCTCGTATAGTCCTAAGAAGACCCTAGTGTTTCTTTGTAATGAGGATGGGAGAACTATGTAAGACACCTGAGCTTTCACCACAGAGAAAAGAGTATGAGCATTTTCACCCACTTTTCAGACACCCCACAGCCCACAATCTGATCAAACAGATTTGAATTGTGAAGCACACTGGGCTGAAGCACGCAGTACTCCAGGGTCAACATATAATGATTTCACAGGGCTGTTATGCATCAACTTGTTAAACATAAAATAAAATATTTATTTTAAAAAAAGTGATTGAAAACTTTTAAAAGCTTCAAAAATTTAACAGTATTTGGGATATCTTTAGAACAAGTCAATGTCTTTCACTGTGACTAGGCACTACTCTAGCATAGTCAAGGAAATAGATAAATGCATCTGCTTTATTAGATTCTTTCCATTCTGAAAAGGTATTTCAACATCAGTCAGTTTTGAGGAATGTTTCCTATTAACTGTAAAAACCTTCATCTTTAATTAGCTTGTTAGACTATGAAAAGTTATTTAATGGGTTTTTATCTTAAATGATGGAATATTTTCACAGGAGCTCAATTGTAGGCGTAATAAAAATAATCTGTTCTTGAATTCTACCTTCCGTTCAATAGTATAGCCTCAGGCAGACATCAACCGAAAAGAAACATGATCTGAGTGCTGTATGAAAAAGAATTATTAACCAACTACTAACTTATAAATCAAATTTCCTTAATATCTCCATGCTAAATATCTATACTTCTGTCATTTTGCCACAGGTTGTACTATACTTAATTATCTCTGCAAAGAAGACAGATGGCCTGTGTTTCATGAAGTCTCAGCTTTCTTTTCCCTTGATTGACCATGCAAGCCAACATTCACAAATTACAAAACTTTTACTCTCGTTTTCTTTAATTAGCTTGAAGCAAATATAAATCATGGATTTGGATCTTTCCTCTTTTTTTTTCTCATACAGCATCAAATCACTTCAAAAAAATTTCAGAAATTTCAAGCAGAATTCTGTGTTTATAAGAAATTCCTGCAGCCTATCAGTCTGTAAGAGCACTACTTCTGCAGTATAAAGTATTATATTAGATAATACCTTTATTCACTTTATTCACTTTGTGTACTGCACTTCTACGACATTAACTAAGGATGTTTACTGTCCTCAGTGAAACAATCTGTGATCAAGCAACTGCTGCTGCTTCCCTGTAGAAAATACTCCTTGATACATATTATTTAGTCCGCTTCCATAACTACCAAAAAAGATTTTCCATTAGACATACTCTGTCACACTGCAATGAATGCAAGGGCTGGAATCATGTAAATATGGATGAGTGTAGGAATCTCTAATTTCAAGGGGCTTCAAATAGATGCTTTCAGTTTCACACAGATTAAAATATTTCAGTGTGACAAATTTTGAGATAGACCACTGCTGCCTAATCTAATTCTATGGGAGTTGTTCCCTTAAATCTAAAAATTCTGTATCCACCCTTTAATACTATATGGCTCTTGTTTTCTACTTTTCTATGAAAAGTTTAACTGTTTAGTATATGATTCCACAGAATAGATGATAATCTAATGGCAAAGATCCCAAATATTAATTTTGGGAGGGGTGTGACTATATCATTTATAGGAACATGATAACTGATATCTTCATTCTGTTGCTTTGCTTATTAAACAAAATAAACTGTTATGATTATTATGGTTTCCTGTAGTGTGTATGTCTGATAACAGATGAAGGACTTTTAGGTTTAGAAATTTGTCAATATGAATTTCACACAATATAATTAATTTACTGAAAGAAACTCCCTCTGCATTTAGGCATAGATTAAGACATCTACTCTTTATATTTCCATAGACCAGTCACAATTATCACTGCTATACAGTCTTATTTATCACTTTTATCAGTACATATAAATGTTTTTTTGTTCTTCACTGAGTGAAAGTTTGATCTCCTCTCTTGCCCGTGTGCCCATTCCTCGTCAGATACTATGGAGGCTGTCTACTTGTGGCTCATTCTCACGCTTTTGCTGCTATCGGCCTCTGTTTCTGTTCCATCTTCACAATGGGGCAGCATTATAAAAGTGAGGGAATATGCATTATAAAAATGAGAAGGAAAGTTTTTCACAGCTGGAGAGGAGGATTCTTTCTCCTCATGCTAACTAAACAGACTCTTGATGTCATTATTTTCTCACTCTGATCTGAACTGCTAACTGCTTGTTAATGTACACAGAGGAACCTCAGTTCACCTGAAATGTTTTGTCATTCAGTGATAGCAAGTGATAATAGTGGGAGACCGCCTTCTGAGAGGCACCCATTTATCAACCCAACCCTCTGTCCAGAGAAGTATCCTGCTTACTTGAGGCTCATATCAGGGATGTCACAAAGAGGCTACCAAGCCCTGTACAGCCCACTGACTACTATCCACTGCTGTTGTTTCACTTGGGCACAAGTGATATAGCCAGGAGCAGCCTGAGTGGTATCAAAAAAGATTACATTGACCTGGGAGCAGTGGTAAGGGGCTCTGCAGCTCAGGTAGTTTTTTCATCGGTCCCCTCAGTCAAAGGGATGGGGGTTGAGAAGGCCAGTCAAGTCTGGCAAATCAACAAATGGCTGCAGGACTTATACAGAAGTCAGCGAGTTGTCTACTAAGACCATGGAACTTGCTTCAAGGAACCTAGTCTGTTGGGCACTGATGGGGTCCACCTGTCAGAGAAGGGGAATAACATCTCTGGTCATAGCGTGTTCAAAGCCAGGCTGGATGAGGCTTTGAACAACCTGATCTAGTGTAAGTTGTCCCTGTCCATGGCAGTGGGATTGAAACTATGATCTTTATGGTCCCTTCCAATCCAAACCATTCTATGGATTCTATGATTCTCTCTAGTCTTTTTATACATTAGTAACTAGACTGAATGTGATCTTGACCTGAATCAAATCCTTCACGTCACCTCAATATCTTCATCCAAGCTGAGAGAGTATTTACACTTACCTTCAATTTATTTTGCTATTTTTTGAACAAATATAAAATAAAAACTGTAATTGAGAATACTTTGGCAATAGCAAACCCATTATGTATGCTCCACTGCAATTGTTATTGTTCCAAGTGATCTTTAATCCACGATTGATTGTCATGATAGCCTAGTCTGATTCCATAGGAGTAATTTGCTGTATCTTTTGAATATGTACTTGGGGAGTCTTTAATCCACAGATCATTGGCTGTAAACTGTACTCTTTCTGTACTTTAAGCTATTACTATCCATTTGGTCAATAACTAGTATATTTTTTTTAAACAACATATAATCCCTTTAATTTATATGCCAATATATGCACAGCAGGTATGCATATACAAAATTACTTTCAAAAAATAGCCAGCATGTATCTGTAATATGTTTTCTTTAAGTCAAATGAACTATTTCATTTTATTCAAAAAATTCATTACTAATCCAAATTACAGACTAATACTGCTATCTGCAGATTGCTTTTAAAATTTAATAATCTAAAAAGTGCACAATACAACCAAGGCAGTATTTTAACTAGAGCAATTCTAGCTACAATGATACATACAGATGACTGAAAGAATAAGAACATGTTCTGAAATGTCAAGCACGCAGGTGAAAACAGACTTTGTCAGTCTAACAAGAAGGTCCAAAGCAGAGCAAATGCCTAGTGACTCTCAATTTTCTAGTGTTACAAAAATGATATTTTAGCTTAAATGAATCTTCTTGTAAGGCTTTTTTCCCCACATTCTGGACATAAATTAGGGTTTTATGGACACTTGGGTCATGCGTTCTCCCTTCTAAAAGAGCTTTTTTTTATTACACCCCAAAATCAATGTGGTTTAAAAGTAACAAGAATCACTGTTTTTTCCAATGTTTTTCTTTCTAACAGGTCTATTAATCACACACCTCTTTTGCTCATTTTCTCCCAGATTTTTCAAGATTACCCTACAAAAAGGTAGTCCCCAGGACCTGGTTTGTATGAATTAAATGCAGGTTTGGACCACAAATGTCAATTACTGTCATACTGATTATGTTACCTCTTCAAGAAAGTTAGTCCTGATAGTTCCCTTCCATGAGACACAGTGAAATATACATATACAAAGTTCTTATCACAAAGCATTGATAGACCTGGTCCTACAGCTGGCAATCTGCATGTAAGTGAATCCATGACTGGCCATGTGTCACAAGATACCAAGGCAGCTTCAGGAGGTCACATTTTGAAGAAAGTTTCTTAACACATGACTTCTTTGATGAGTTTAAGAGGAAATGTGGACTCTGATACTTCTAAAAGACAGAAAAGAGAAAATGCCTCTAAAGTTGGTTTCTATCTTAGGAAAACAGGGAATAAACTATACGCATTGAGTTAGGTAGTGAAAGAAAGTCATACTGAGTAACATGGAATACCTGGAATTACTGGAAGGTAAATGTATCTGTAATAGATGGGTAGGAATCCTCCTAGGAGATGTTAAAAAGCTGCCTCCTCTTTCCCATCTTCCAAAAAGGACCAAGCAAATGCCGTACTCTTACAGTGAAGTAGACGTAATTGAAGAAAATGGTTATTGCCTTTCAGAGACACATGCAAAACCGTCGTGGTTTAACTACACTGGGCAAGAATGGCACTGGTCTTGGGATGGCTTCAGCTCCTGCCAGGAGCTGTAGATACTCACTGAGGTGGTAGGAACTCCTCACCATCCACAACTTCGCTCCTAGCTTAGTGTGAACAGTCGTTGCGTAATTACATCTTCCCCTAGCAAGTAGAAACCAACCAAATGATAAAGTATTTGCAAAGTGTATGGTGAAGCTGCCAGTCCATGTGCATACCTACTCCACACAACCCAGTGCTTTATCCGAATGAGGCCAGTTTTCTTCTCACCTGTCCACTTTTCCTACAAGCCCCGTTTTCCACATATAGAAATCTATATATACAGGTCACATGAAAGTCAGCTCCAAATCTGAAGGATGAGTTCCTTTAGGGGCACCACAACACACACCAGATACATTCAACTCCAGCTCTTTGAGGGACAGAAAGAAAAACACTGGAGCTGGAAGTGGGGGTCTTTTTTAAAAAAAAGGAAACTGAAGTATGAAAATCAAAACTACTCTGCTGTGTTATGGACCTTTCCTTTGTAGATATTTATTATCTCTATAAAAGGCCTGCAATATTACTGCATCTCTTTCCTTTTAAAATAAGGTAACTGAAGAATGCTATGTCAAGTAGGTCATGTGCAGATTAGATTAGAAAGTAAAAACTTTTCGATGCACTTAGTATGCTGTAGCTTTATTCTGTTCCTTTTATCTAGGTGTTTTAATTTGTGTGTAAGAAGTCCAGTGTTGCTAGGTATTTCATAATTAACACTGATTTTTTTTAGATTTTTTTTTTAAAAGGTAATTTTAATGAAATTTGTAATGAACCAGACCAATGTTCTTTTTGTTTTATGGCTGCTCTTCCAACAGAAATCTCAAGATATTTCCATGTCAAGTGTGATCTTTTGTAATTCATGACCTTTCCCAGTCTAGACTCATATCACTTTCCTCGTAGCTACTACAAACACAGTCTGTTTTTTCTTAAAGCAATTTTAAACCTAAATTTTACCCTTGAAAACAGGAATGAAATCTATTTTCCAAGGATATTACCTAATTTCTCATTAGACAATCACTGATTAACTTCCAGCGTCTGCTGATTTAAAGCTTGAAAATTAAAACCAGATTTTTTTTCCCAAGACTAAATAGAATTACTGTTGACTGGATAATTAACTGCGGCTATTGTATCTGAAACAGAAAAAGCTGCCTGCAGCTGCAGCTGCAAACAGTTTTTCTAAAATAGATTGATTCCAGAGTTAATTGTCTTCTGTCCCAAACAAAACTATACTAAATCTGGGTCTGTAATGTTTTTAAATATATTAAATACTATTCTTTAAAAATTTCTCAAGTAACCAGGCTCTGCATGAAATAATTCAACAGAGAAAGGTTTCATGTCTTCTTGATCAAGTGTCAGGGTGACTATTTCAAGTGACAATGACACAGAAATTTATGGTTGCTGTTCAATGGCTTAGACAAAATAGTAATTATAAGAGCTTCTTTCTCCACCACAAGCAATTTTTTTTTAAGCCCCATGTACTTCAATAGTTGCAGATTAATCTAAACTGATTCCATCTACTTATCCCCAAACCCAAGGCTATATGAATTTGCTTGGATGAATTAGGACTATGGAGCTAAATTCTACCATTAATACAACCATGTACTGAAGTTATGTTAAAGATTGCAAAACAAAGTTGTGGCCACATCATGAAGAGCATACATAGTATTGTAAAGGTAACACAGAGCAGACACCAGACAGTCACATACAAACTGCCTCAGGGCCAACTATTTATGTGTACAGGTAATTTTACACTGTATCTAAACGTCAGGACTTGATCTTTATATCACCGTGCTGCCGTTTCCAATCCTTGTCAGAGCTGGCATCTATGAACCACATTCCATTTCATGATGTGGGAGAGTGAGATGCTGTACTGGTCTCACTCACCAAAATTTTACTTAGACAGCTGAATTATGAAGAAAGGAGTTGCAATTACGAATTGTTGCAAAGCTTAGAAAAATTCTTTAGGGGACAAGGAGAGTATTTCAGGAAAAGATCAGAGTCACTGTAGTCATATGCTATACACCATTAAATAAAAGAGGGCCATGAAACAATCTTTGGCTTCAACTCCAACTGGCACCAACTGATATACATCTACACTGCTCAGGGTTGCTTTCCTTCAAAGCAAACTTATTTAAGCATAGAAACCAAATCAGGGACTGCCACATCAGGTCTGTCTGTGAACTTAAATACAAAGAGGACAAAACCATAAAGCCTGACTAAATGTAAGCAACAGAGATTTGAGAAAATTCCAAGCTTATCTAGAACTATGATATTTGTGGATGTGTAGTAAGAAACCATGTCTACAATTTAATGCTTCCTTCAGCTTTGCTCCTTAGAAAGAACGTCACAAGGAGACTCACATTTACTTTAGGGTGAACTGGGCCAGTTGAACCTAAGGAATCTTAGCAGACATAACGACTACACTGAAGGGAGCCAGACAGACTCAGTATGCATGTTAATTTAGAGCTACCTTTCAGATACAGCCAAAATACATTTCAAATAAGGAGAGATCTTGCTTTTATTTTGCAGACAAAGAAATTGCAAGTAATGCTATAATAGAAAAGACATAAATAGAGACAAATTTATATAAGGCCTGCAAAATAGATGGAAGTAATTTTTAAAGAATTTAGCATAATATTTTATTAGCGAATTTTTAACTCTAATACATATAAACACCACCCTAAGCTACTGTTGTAGGATATAGTGGTATAGAATGACTGTCTCTGTCTCAAAATACTTATAATCTTTCAGTCACTTTTATTGTAAATATTTCTAGACTTCCTTTTTGATAGAATTCATATCACAAGGTTAAGACACTTTACTCACCTACATACAGATGCCTTATCTGAGACTTAACTGCATAAATACTCCATGGATGTTTGAGTTTTTATCAGTGATTTAAAGCCACACTGCCAGCATCAGCAAACCACTGTCTCAGCTGGCCTCTAACTGCTATTCGCCAAGAGTATGAGTCTCCCCTGCTTTTCCTGTCACATTTACCGGCCTAGTGTGGATACATACGGTGTCTCAAATTACATTAAGTTTTCTATTAAGTTACCTCAATGTAGTGTCTAGTGTCACTGGAGATGTGTTCATGTGCCTTAGATATTCTCCTGATAATGACTCTGGAGGCATACCCTTGTGAAGCAGCATCCAGAGGTCTGGAAACATCCATCATTACACAGATTGTCTATGTTTAGGCCAATAAGTCCTATCTCTAAATTCTCTATGTGTGGGCAACTAAATCAAGCCTCTTGTGTATACAGTTGATGGAGCCTGAATGCTTAAATGAACTACCCCCACATGCAAGTATTTAGTGCCATTTTAGATGACTTACTGTATCCCCACTGTCTATGCAGTCTCCTGTAAGCCTTATGGCATATCTGCAGCTCTAACATGATATCTCAGATTCTCTATGATGTCCCAAATGCCACTAGATACCTATATTTAGTCTACTAAAATGAGCCCTGCAAAACTATTAATCTCACCCTAAAACAGACGTCTAGTGCCTGGACAGCTGAATCATCTTCCAGGACACACCAATTGACCTGGACATAGCTAAGTTTCAAGTCCCAAGGAAAGAGTCACCTTGTACTACCTGCAGAACCCAGCAGTCCATATGACACACACATGGGACTGGCATGTTTGACCCAGCTAAACAAACAGTTATTTGCATGTGGACACCTATATCTAGGTGCCTCGGGCTGTAAACTCTGTTCTGCTCTGTATAATACTTAGTATTTCTTTCAACTGGTAGGCCAGAGAGGAAAACATATCTTTATTAAAATTTCTGTCATTTCAAAAATTATTTATCTGTACAATTGCATCACAGAGATTCAAAGGTCGTTCGTTTACCTTCTTTGTCATCCACTGTGTAGGATCAAAGCCATATTCTAAAGCTTGAATATGTCGTCTGAGTACCAACATAAACAGATGGCTTTACATAACCTTCTTCTCATATTTTACAAAAAAAATAGTAATATTAGTATATCTTTACCACATTAAATCTCAAAAAATACACCAGCAAGGATGAGCATTTAGTGCAAATCTCTGTGTATATGAAAAAACGCTAAAGAACCTTAATGGGTTTAGATGCTTTTACAGAAAGCCAGCATGGTTTTGGTAATATGTATCATTAGAATGAGCACATTTGATTTGCATGAGTGAATGTATTTCTACCAGCCCCTTGTCTTTAAAAACTAAATCAGCATAAAACTAAAATTAAAATTTACTTGACATTTTGAAACGTGACAATTTTTTTTCTACTTAATCTTGTTATTAAATCTGCTAAAGAAATACAAACTAGGAATTTCCAACAGCATGCAATTAAATTTTCTTACTACTTTGAAGATATTTAAAGGAAACTTCTGAGTGTTTCTTTGCTGTTCATAGCAATCTTCCTTCAGAAGGGGAGTTACAGGGTAAATTTGCTTCTTGCAAGGTTGTGCAAGCAGTGCTTTCAATGTGTTTTAACATGACTTACTCTTGCTTTGGTTAACAGAACATCCACATAGCTCCAAAACATGATTATTACTAAATTTGTTCCAGACATGTTAGAATATGATTAACGTGATGCATACAATACAACATGATTCTTCTGACAAGGTAGCATTGTCTGAAGAGTGAGATATGTGTTAAAAATGTCAGTGTTGGCCTGGATTCTGGTATTTAGGGATTTGTACCTAGGAATATTTAACAGATCTTCACTTCTTCAAGAAAAACGTGGAAGTGTTTCAGTGAAATTCAAGACCCTCATGTTTCTTAGATTTCTGTCAGATTCAGTAAAGATCTAATTATCATTTTCCTTAGACTTCCTTCTCTTGCATCATTACACTTATCAATATTTTCAACTACAAGCAAAAGAGTATACTTCATTTTTTCATTTATAATAAGGTTACCTTATGCCATTATTTTAATGTAAAGCAATTGTAAAGAGGAATGTAAATTCAAAAAACTCTTAATGCAGATAAGAAGCAAAAATAATGTGCTAAACATTATTGAATTTTTTGTCTGACTTTTTACTGATCATTCTTTATCATTCGTTAGATTTCATTAGATCTCATGTTAGATGCAAAATGTTTTATTAATGACACATCTAGGTGCTGTTCTTGATTTGGGATACTCAAGTAAGTTTTATATAGGTTTATCTGAATATTCAACAAAGTATTCAAGGCACAAGACCTTTGAATTAAGAAGGAAGTTACTGAAATTCATACGCGGACCATCAAACTGTTATTTCTAAAGCAGCTGGAAAACCATTTATTTTCCTATTTTAGTCCCAGATAATTCAAAGTGTTTGATAGTGTTCACCCTTTTATCCATAACTGAGTTTCCAAGGAAGCGATTCCTCGACATTCAGCATCCTTTCTCCATACCTGGAACCGTAAAAGCAATGCTTGCAGTCTCTCATCTGCTGATTTTCCCTTCTGAACTAGCAACTATTATTTCTTGGTATGAGATAATAGTGCTTCTAGGAGAAGTGAAGTGGAGCAGGAATACCAGATGAGGAATGGGTAATGAATACGGTCCAGAAAGCGTCTTAAAACCAACAAAAAAAATGTTCCAGGAGGCAGTAAAATGAGGTTCCCCGTGGCTGTTTTTGTGGTTCCTTAATTTTTTTTTTTTTTCTTTTAAATCTTCTTCTAGGAAAAATCATTCTAGGCTTCTGATTTATGACTCCTTGCATTCATTGGAGCATATCTGTGGTAGAATTAGAATAGTGTGAAAGATTCTTGTAGATCAAGAACATTGAGTTCAACACACTGATAAATACTGTGCTAAAGTTAATGTTTGTTCCATTTCTGGTTCTACTGTAGAAAAGTAAAATTGCCTATGTTGGACTTAACATTTGTAGCTTTCACCACTCTTTATTTTGTTTATACCAAACAAAATAGAACTAGTATCAGCTTGGAAGTATTTGTATTTGAACAGGTAATAATTTGGTGTTTCGGTATAAAAAAAAAATGAGGATTATAAAATAATCACCTAAACGGTTCTGTTGAAGCATTCTTGACCCTTACAATCATTAATCATAGGAAACTCTCAATAGAGATGTTTCATACCTCTCAGAGTGATTGTTTCAAGACTGCATTTGTTCAATACACTTCATATTTTTTATGAGTATGAAATGTATGATGAAAGAGATGACCAATTCATTTCCAGATGAGCCACATTCCTCAAAAAGAAGAGAGGGTTAAAAGCGGCATATGAAAGATGGAAGATTGTGATTACTCAGGTAGGATTTAATGATCTGGGCAGAAAAGAAGGGAATGAAAGGAACAATATGGAGGAAATATCTAGAAGAAAACCTGATAAAAGCTTGTCGGTGTCAACTCCAATGCTAGTGAGAAATCTTCAGTTTAATATCTAATTAGAGTAAATCTAAACCCTACAATGCATGCTGTGCCGTGAAGACATACCTGAGCCGACAAATTAGTTTGTTTAATGGAAGTAATACAATTGAGTTACCTTCAGTCCAGCTAATAAACCTCGTTGCTCTGCAGAAGTTATTTTTCCCCATGGAAAACCACAAAAATGCAGTCAACCATAAGGCATTGCAAACAGTGTGTGTAAAAACAGGGAGACAAAACACATGAGTGAGGGAACTAGAGACCAAGGCAGACTTGAGTGATTTCTTTTAATAAACAGTTTAAGTTGGTTTTAAAATTACAGTCCCAGTATTGTCCAGTGCACATGATAAGAGATATTTTAATACTACAGGCACACTAGAGTACCCTTTTTTATTGGGTGGCAATAGTTATGTTCAAAAACTTGTTTCCTTAGCTGTTCATAGTGAGTTCACAGTTTTGTGGGGCTTTCCAGCATTCTTAATTGACCTAACTTTATTTCTCTTGTTAAAGACAGCTTTGGCACAGAATTTCTTTATCTCAGCCATTTCAAAGCCATTAGTAATTTAATTCTCCATCTCATTTATTAATGGACTTACTTTATAGTGGTACTAATTTTCCCCTGATACATTTCCACAAACCAATCTCATTGTCCTGCCATAACCTCATTAAGGGTGAGATAGTGCAGTTTGATTACAGACGATAGCAAGTGGTATTTTTAAGCTTCCAGCTCCTCTGTAAGCTAAGTTTATACTGTCAATTAAGCATACTTCTGTTCAAATTCAGATGTGTCATTGTTCATGATCAAGAACTAGCTGTCCCTCAGGCTTAGACTGTATTCAAGAATACTCCCAAAGGGAGAAGTTCCCTCATCTCATGGTGTACTCAGTCGCTATGTTTTTCTTCAATTTTCTGGATATAATGAGAATGGAAGAACTCAGTTCAACAACTGGTACTTCCTAAGAATAGTGTTACTTAGTGTTTTAATCCAATTAGAATCTATGATTCTCCTGTACAGGTAGCTTGCTTTTTATAGGCCTGTGAATATCAGACAGCTTGTGTTTGTAAGGAGGCAAGCAGATATTCCTCATTTCCTTGAGAGACAAGGGCTAAATCTTACCTAGTATTTAGACAGACTGTCTGAGTCTACAAGTATCCTTCTCTCTGCTGCTTTTCAAGTACATAAACCTCTATATTAACACCTTTTTCTTTGTGAACATATTAGTGCAGGAATGGTCTGATGTGTAAGCACCCATCTACAACTGAATCCAAATGACTTCCATTTCAATTAGCCTTCCTCAAAGGCATGCCATGTTCTTCCTTAAACATGAGTATTTCTTTGAGATTTTATGGTTCTTTTCCTCACAAGTCTTGAATTCTTCTTCCTACCATATCGTATTTAACAGTATTATTTATTAGATGTTTGCTTTCCTAGAAATTAATGTATTTTGTTATTCTTACTTGTGCTCCAAGAAAAAAAAAAAAAAAAAAAAAAGGTAGAAAAACCCTCTAGGAGCCCCAAAAGAAAACAGAATAGAAAAATGTTGGGTTGAAAAGGACTTCTGGGAGTCTTTTTGCCTAATCTCTAGTTCACAGCAGTACTATTCCTAATAATAGACAGGTCAGCTGTGGTTTTGTCTAGTCCTGAAAACTTCCAGGTTTTTTTTATTTTCTATGATCACTCTGATATCGCCTTCCAGTTCAGTAATTCTTTCCTGTCTCACCAGTAGAGATCAGATAGGAACAGGAACCATCAGCCATTTACACCCTGATTTTCTACTGGTATATAAATAATTATGTACATTTTATCACCACAATACTTTATATTCTAACAGCATTTCCAGGGATACAGTACCGAACTTTTAGGAAAAACTCCTAACAAGGTCAGTATAAAAAGTAGGACAGTTCCCATCAAAGTTTAGTTATTTAAAAGTTATGTATCAAAGTATCATAAGTTAAATATCTATATCTTATAGACAATTCACCCTTCCAGTGGAATTTACTTAGGCTCTCTATACAAGAGAGGTAGACCCCCACAGAAAAAGATCTAAAGGAACTGGTACCCTCTGAAGTAAGCCAACGGCAATCAGCATGCTCAGCATGCAGTACCCTAAAGTCAGAAATTACTCAAGGCTTAATCAAAACAGAAAGGCGCCTAAGGCAGCTGTCTGCTTGGGGGGCAAGGGAAAAGGACATGCAGGTACAGCCTAGCTGCCTACGTGTTTGGTTCCACTGTATCTGCATTCCTCCTTTACTCCTTCCTTCCACTGGAGAACAAGGGCAGTGACGTTGGTCACGTTTTATCACATGACAATCACCTAAAAACAGCAGGCAAGCTCTTGACTTTCATAAACCTTGGTTGTTGTTATGTTTTCTTTTCTTTTGTTTCTTAGCAACTAAACTACATGATATTTTGGCTGTCAAGACTACAGACTCTTGTGAACTTACAGTAATCATTTCTTTTAAAATCCCTCTTTATGTTTTAACAACCTCACATCAGCATTTCTTCTATGCTTACTTATGTGTCTATTGTTTTTTTACTTAACTGCTCAGCCAGCATTCCTTCTAACCTTATCTTTGGCTTGATACAAGTATGTGTTATATGTCTATTTACTTATGAATGATATGATGTATACAATATTTTTGGTCTGAAATTTACAGAAAAATCTTTACAGTGTTTTTTAAAATAATAAATGTGTTCCACTTATACTGGATGGGAAAATGTAATCTTATTAGAGAAAAGTACAGAAGCAAATAAGCCCAGTGTTCATCAACTGGGACATGTACATTTCTACAGCCAATCAGGATCGAGCTCTAGCTTTTTTCATGTGGAGCTGATTACAGCAAAAGAATAAAATCTTATCTTAATGAACAAAATTTTGTCACCACATGAATCCTTGCTAAGTCCCTTTCAATGAACTCAAATTCTCCCCCTACCTGCAAATCTTTAATTACAACCAACTATTTCCAGCTCCAAAACAGCTACAAAAACAATAACCACACCTGCAATCAAGTCATAAATTTAAAACCTGCATAGATCACACAGGTGACAACAATTAACTCTGATTAAAAACATTGTAGAAAATCTGGCAGGTCCTTCTGTGAGCTCTAATTTCCAAGTCTTTGTGACTCATCCAATTTAGTTTTATATCAAACTAAACCTGGAATTGAAGTTGCAAAAATTTTAGAAGAGTTAAAATATTTTCTATAAACAACTTTTTGAAAAAAAATTCTGTCTTATTTTAATTTCATAGGGATAGTCATAAGTCAGAGAATGAGGATGTGGATTGTGTCAATGGAATTCACCAACTCTCCTCAAAATTAATTTGCTTTTAAAGACTGAAAGAAGTCATTATACATTGCAAGGTAAGTGTTAAAAAGTAAAATGTTAAAAAAAAGGATATAGATCTTTTAAGGCTTGTTTTAAAATATGGCTTAAGTACATACAAACTAATTGTTGTCATTGTTCACATTAATGAAGGCTCTGGCTTTGAAATTCATTACAAAAGTAATTATTTCTCCACTTTCATGACCAGGGGAGACCTAGGCACACAAAAATCCATGAAAAGATAGCTGAGAGTCAGCAGCAGTTTATGAACAAATACAAGTCTTTAGCCACCTCTTGGTCAAAGCTGAGGCAGAATGGAATTCATTGAGACCAACAGAAGCCTGTATCAGTTATGGATTCAGAAGCACAAGGGAGGTCATCTTCAGCTGCAAGCAGATGCCTTATCTATCCCTGTAGAAAACTTAGCAAAATGCAGAGGTTTTGCCTTAAAACGTGTCCAAAGGAGGTAAGACCTCACGTTTTACAATATAAGGCTCCAGTATTCAGATCTCTCCTTCAGCTTATGGAAGACCAGGCTTGTTAAGAGAGTTCAAACCACACAAGATGTTTTCCTTTCAGTATCTGCTGGAGCCAGGTTGAAAGCAAAGAGCTGGCAGGAACTGATCTCCCCTTATATTTACATGTGCCTTTACATAGAGCTGACTGGGATCACTGTGAGCCTGTGCAAGCAGGCAGAAGAGGTACTTCTGGACAACTGTTCTCACAAGCACTTCTAACTCAACATGAGCAACATCACCAAGG
The DNA here is from genome assembly GCA_013389885.1 of Geococcyx californianus. NCBI lineage: Eukaryota > Metazoa > Chordata > Aves > Cuculiformes > Neomorphidae > Geococcyx > Geococcyx californianus. The sequence goes on along the minus strand of VWPV01011354.1, from coordinate 52,938 downwards.
GACAAAATTGGGATTGAAGCATCAGATCCAGGTCTCAGTCCTAATGTCATCACTTAACAAAACCACTCTGAGCCCCTCCCTGTGTAGAAGTAAACATACCTTGACATCCAAAAGCATTTTCTAATTTTGGGGGACTCCAGCCCATCAGGAAACCATGCCACCAGGCAAGAAATTATGCCACGTATTCAAGATGCGTGAAAGCAAAGAGCTCTTTTTTTGAACTGTCATTTGAGTGCTTCAGAGAAAAATCTGAAGCTTGGTCATGGCCACACCATATAATCAGCCTTACAAACTAGAAAGTGACCCACAGTTTAGACATATGTATCTATTCCAGGAGTGCAACTTAACTAGGTGCATAAAATTCCAGCATGAGTCAGTTGTTTAAATTACATTGACAGGATTACAATCAGAGTGTAAATTCACAGTACTTTTTTACTAACAGGCGGCTTCAAAGATGATAATCAAGTAACAATTGATTCCATTTGGTACAGAAAGAGAAGATTTATAAAAACAAGAGACTATATTTTTCCAAGCAAAATTTTACACTGTATCATTTGTGGAAGAAGAAGAGTAAAATGCAATTCAGGCTGTGGGCTTCAGAGCTGTTATTGAGATTGCAATACTAAGCATTCAGACAACGTCACTCACTGATCAGTATGCACAGACTGGTATTTGGGGACAACCCAGGAAATATGAAACAATATGAACATGTTTTGTAAGCAGATCTTTCAGCATATAAGGCAAATAGAATCCAACTTCACAAAAATGTAAATGTTAGAGTTGTTTCAAGGCAAATTATCTTCTGAGATGAGTTATTTTTTCACATAGGACAACTAATTCATTGAGATTTGACCTCCTGCTTCTTTACTGACATGTGCTGAATACATGTCTAGGGTAATGACTGATGTTTGAATGAGAGATATTTTACACCAAATTGTGACAAGGATAATAGCATGTCACTGAGACTACAACAAATGTCAGCAAAAGGCTGAAATCATAATGACTTTCAAGTAATCATTACTTGCTAGTGGAAAAGCTGCAACAGATTAATTTACCACATATCTAGTGTGAATGTGGTGCTGCTGGATGTAATGTGAGTACAAGTATGGTGTCACTGCTCCCTAGACTTACAACACAAAATCCCAACTGACGGAGCAAGTTACATGTCAACTAGTAACATACTACGTGCTTTGAAGAACTGTAATAAAATTCATTTTGCATCAGCTTCCTCAATCTTGATATAAATAAAAGGAGCATGACACTTATTAGGTATAGAATTCTTATGTAAAATACTGGCATATAAACTGAACACTGAATCAGACCTGGAATCCTAATTATTTGAATAGATAGAGAATTTGTTTTACATAATTTTTTTTATTTTTAAAAGAAGGAAGAGATGAAGGAAAGAATATAATTTCTAATTAAATGTGATTGTTACTTTAATAAAATCAGATGACATTACAATTCTGATGGTTCTGGTATACTTTCCTCAAGTCATTGTGATTTGATAATGTAAGAAACAGGAAAAAATGTTTAAATTAATGCCTTTTAAGATATACATTCTTAAAAAAAAATCCCTAAATATTGAACTTAGTAAGAGAGGAAGAAAGACAATTCAAGACAGAAAATAAAATAGGCTACCAAATTGTGGGAAAAAATAAAGAATGCATGACCAAATGGATACTTCCTAGATTTGCAGTTCCCAAGAATTTCTTATGATACAATACTCTCCTCTCCACAGTCTTCATACATCTAGTTTAAAGAAGTGTATGCAAATATTGTTTTGATTTTCATTCTCTGCTTAAAATTTTAAAATGATTAGCTTTCTGATAAATCTAGTTCTACTCAGGCTACTCCTGACAGACATTTTTGCTAAAGCTAATATATCTTTCACAGATCCTCATGTCATTCTTCTGCCCTGGCACCCACATCTCAGTCCTAACTGGATTGGATCTTACCCAGACATTTTCCCTTGCTGTACAATATGGAATAACAAAGATAAGCCTCAGAACACAGAAAATCCATATCTATATGCTAATCCTGTAACAGCCTGCTTACCCTTAAATGCCTTAAACCTCTGGAGTAGCTCATTTGGGAGAGTTTGTAGGATCAAAATCTAACAGCCTACATTTTTTTCAAAAGACAAAAAATACCTCTTGGTGGCTGGTGGCATCAAAACCACAGATATTAGGTGTTACACTTTGAGTTTGTGCAGCCATACTAGCACAAGCAGTAATTACAGAGGAGAAAAGCTAGAATCAATCAGAGTTAATTCTGAGATATGAAACCATCAGGAAAAAGAAATTGTTATAAAGATTAAAAAAGAAAAATAATGGGTCAATTCAAGTTTTATGTCCAGCAGCCAGGTTCTACTTTTAAATTAGCTAGCTCGTCATGACATAGCCTCGTGTATAGTAAGCATTAATGTAAGAATTGTAATCGTCCTGGATCTGGATCAATACAGCATTAGAACATTGGACAACTCAAAAATCTTGTGTAGAAAGTGCCTTCTTCTTAATGTAGTCAAATACTCTCCTGGTAATGAGAAGGCAACTTATTTTCGGTTTCTTTCTGTATCTTATAATGTCTGTAAAAAGTGGATTTTGAAGACACTGTTTTGATTTACCAGAGTTTTTTCCAGAGGGCATTTTCTGGGCTGAAAGATGAAGGTAGTCACTGCAAGCATCTAAAGTAATACAGAACCTTGTAAGTGGGAAATGAACATTAAAACAAGAGAAATAGGGTCTAGAATAGCAATATTAGAATGAAAACAAATAAGTTGCCTTTGTTTGCTTGTTTAAGAACCCTCACCCAAAATTACAGCTTAATGACAGAATGTATTTTCTAACAAAACATTGATAACCAATTTCTTATAAATCAGAGCTTTCGTCATCTAAATGTAAACTTCAGCCAGTGCCTCTAGAATAGAGGTGGACAAGAAGGCTCAAGAAGTGTCTTGAAGATCTAGGATAAGAAAGAAGACCTCTTCACTCAGTCATGAATCTGAATAGTTTCTGTAGGATATGGATCTGAGCTTTTTTAGACTGGCTATGAAACAAAAGCAGGGAAACTCAATTTGTAATGAATTACATAAATTAATCAGTTTACACTCAGTGTACCTGGAACAACTATGAAGAAATCACACTCAAGTATCTGCATTAAAATAGTAATGGAATCACAAAATAGAGCATAGACAATTCTTTTTGCTGTTTTCTAAATCCCCCCTCCATTTGAAAGGCAAAGAGAACAAAAGGTGGGTGATGCTAACGCTGACAGGTTAACAGCCAGAGCTACACAGACCTCTTGGTGTTCATGAATCTATGCTGCCTTACATAAAGCTAAGATTCATCTTTTCAAAAAAAGAAATATGTGATATGGAAGTGCTTTAATTTTCTCTGAAATAGACATCTTTAGCTCTGTTAACTGTATTGAATTCCACTCTGTACCATTCAGGTCATATCTCATTTCCCAGTTCCAAATATCTATCAAAGACTGTAAAAGGGTCTGTCCTATTTTACACATTTTTAATAATGTTACAAAGACTGACATAACACAAAATTCACTTTGTGGAAATCTAAATAGAAACTATTTTAATGTCAATGTCAGGCACAGTCTGATAAATGTCCTCATCACAAAACCATTAAATCAGATTAGCAATGATTTTTAAAGAAATGAATGGTATTATCTCCCAGCAAGAAAGAGAATGTGAAAAAAAAGCAGAAAAAAGAATAAGTTATGCTCCACTTTCATAGGAGCCTTTTTAGTGCAGCTGTTCAAGTTGCCTAGTTGCCGTGCCTTTTCCTTGATGTTTTAAATTTACTTTTGTATTTTTACTATTTAATTATGCCAACAGGTAAATTAATATGAGTGAAAGTATTTGCTCACTCTCAAATATAAATTAATATGATTTCACAGTGCATTGCAATCATACACAAATGTTAGAAGTTTCTTTGAACTAAGGCAAAGAAAAATTTAAAATTAAAAAATAGAAAAAAGCAAAAGACAACTAAGCATATTGCCTGGGACCAAAATTTACATCAAGACCTAGAGTATATTAATGAAATAAATAGCCTCAATGCAATAAAAACTTTATTAAACAATTGATAACAATATGCAAGCAACATGAACTGAATTTCTCAGCTGTCTCTGATATTGAGTGTTTTTTAATAACTCTCAGCAAGAACTTAAAAAAACAATTTCTACTGCTAATAATCCTAGTAAAAATTTATGCTATAAAATAACCATAAAAACATGCAGCATGACATGCAACTTAAAGAGAAATTATTTTTATCACATTGTTTAATAGAAATTTCGTATAGAAATATAAATTTTAAAACTTGAAAAAAATGTAGAAATAATGGTGAATTGGTTAATATTGCAATGTTTGAACAGTAGCCATTGACCATAGCTCTTAGACTTTGACATGTCTATCTCAAATTTTTAACATACCTTCATTCAAAAGAACAGGAAATTTTGTTAAGTATTTTCATTTCATAGTAGCATCCAAACAACTTAGAGACTGCACAAAACTTAGTGTTCCTGCTTTATCTTCTAAATGTTGTTGCTCACCTGACAGTATTCATTTTTATCCTGGAGAACATATTGGAAACATCTGCACATGCCTGAACATCTTGAGTAAATCTTGATCTTGCTTTGTGACTCGTAAGGCTACTACATATCATTCTTTATTTTAAGTATCTTAGTTATCTTAGAAAAGGCTTATACACTATTGCCATATCTATTATATAACAACCCAAGAAATGGAAGTAGATGTCCAGGGCAAGAAACTGATTTATTCTGTCTCAGCTTACCGAGACGGTAGAGAATGCAAGGTACTTAATGTGATGTAAGCATGATGTGTCTACATTATTTTCTTAAAGTGAAAATACTAAGAACATCAAAGGGGCTTTGGCTTAATAATAGTACTGGGGGGGGAGGAAAATGGAATAGCAAACTCCTAAACAGAGATTGTTCTTTTATTTTCCAAGACAAATATTTTTTAGAAGACCTCCTGTTTCCCTCTTTCTATTTAAAATGTATCTTTTTCTTCAGCCTTGCTCCAGTAAGTTCCACTGATTCCCTGGGTTGCACAAACTCTACATAGTCCTCTCAAGTGACAGGAAAAATATTTTTGTTTCTGACCCTCTGAGGTCTGGGCTTTTGTTCAATGTCCTCCCAGTCCAGTCTCTGCTTACACTGCAAATTCTAACTTGCCTGACCTTCTTTTCATCCACTCCTGACACTCCTCCCCAACAGAGCTCACTTAGATGACCTCAGGGAAGGCAGAGTCCTTCCCTCCTACAAGTACTATCAAAATACCAGCATCTGAAGAATGAAAATTCAAAACAGATTTGCAGCCTTTTAACAAAGTGTAATGTAGGGCAAAGGTTATATAAAGAAAAAACATCTGCCACAAATCCTTCTACCACCTTACTTCAACCTCCAGAATAGCCTCTTGGAAATAGGGCAGAACGACATGTAACTTAAAAGAGAAATTATTTTTAACATATTAATTTAATATAAATTTCATATATATATACACAAAGGCTTAGCCAAATGCTAAGACGGAGGGCTCCCTCTAGGTCTGAATCCATGGGAGGAATGAAGCTGAAATATATACTGTAGGAGTATGACCTTACCACAAAGGTACAACAGCAGAAAACAGTGTCCCTTACTCCTGTTTAAGTTGGGTTGCTGCACAGTGAGTGCCTGGACAAAATGGGAAAGCCTGTCTATAAGGCCTAGTAATGAAGGATCCACGCAGGAGTGGAAAATACTGAATTAAAGCCTCACTTTTTTAGGGCTCATTTAGGATTTCCTTTCTTATCTTGGGTAGAGTGTATATTCTTCTTGAGCTTCTCTCCACAGAGCATAGACAGGGCATAAATCAATATGCTTTTAAATCTGGGGCCTAAAATTAAGCAGGATTAATTTAGACCGAAGTACCTATGCTAGTTAGATCCATTCAGGAACAGGAGAGAGATAAAGACAATACTTTTTTTTAATTAGATTCGTAAGTTCTACTGTAGATTTAGTCCCAGGTCATTCCATCAAAAAAACCACAACATCTACACATCAGATTTCGATTATTCTGTGATGTGAACTGTGCCAATAGAAGGAAAAATGGAGTAAGATTGACATTTAGAGCATTTCTCAAAAGTCTGACATATACTTAGTGCATATGGTATTGACCTGTAAAATGTAACACAAATTCTGTACTTTCACATGCATTTAATCACCAATATTTGCACTGATTGTAACAGTGTTCACATTCTTACTTTACTTTCTCTGGGTCAGTAGTCTGGTTGCCAGACATGAATGTGGATTCCTTTGAGACAGGACTGTTATTATGCCAGTTTGTTTTTCTTATAGCAAGCAAATAACTCTATTTATTCCTACAGTATAAAACAAACAAAGACACGGTGGGAGGAAGATTAAAATTTTCTGTTATTGGGGCTTGCTTTTAAAACAACTGTATTTGTATTTTTTACATTATCTCATTTTTGTGATTACTAATGCATCTGAAAATAGCTCAAGCCATTAGACCAGAATCAAGAGATGAAAGAATCTGTATCTTCCTGTAAAAAATGAGAAGGAGGTTTAGATGGCGGAGGGGAAAGAAAAAAATAGATGACTTTTTGCTGCACTATGTGCAGTATTCTGAGCACATGTGAAAAGTATTCTGCCTCTCATCTCTAGTAACAATTTGAATATGAAGAGATTAGATACATAGATAGATAGATAGATAGATAGACAGATAGATAGATAGATAGATAATGTTCTTTGCGTTAAAAAGAGAGTGGAATGGAAGTAAGTCTATAAGCAAAACAAAAATTAATTGTCAGATGCAATCAGATTTTGGTGTATACAAAGAATATTGAAGACGCAGGGCGAATTCACCCACCTATGAACCATGTCTGTTCCTTTAATCCAAGTGGCTGTATTGAGTAGTCTCTCAAAAGGAGTCTTCATAATATAAGGAAACATCTCATGTTAAAGAACATTCTCAGTTTTCATGTTTTAAATGAATCAGTTTTTTGGCTGATTGCTAGGTAAGAACTTTCTCAAAGAAGTTAAAATAAAAACAAGCAGCAATCTTGAAATAAAAAATTAAACTGACTCTTTGGAAACAAAAATTACTTGCAGAGTCATGCAAAGTTTGGTAGATTTGACTCAGATTTTTTTTTAAGACAAAAAGATTAATTTCTCCCAGATTTTGGCTTAAGCTTCAAAATTGGCTTGGGTTTTAAGGAATTCAGGTTTACCTTTAGATATTCCTTTCATTTAATACTGTAAAAATAAAAATTTGAGATAAATCAGTATAGATTACTGATTTCAGTAAATCAAAGTCCATTTATACTGTCTGAGGTTCTAAAAGAATCTTCCACGTAGATAAAGATAAATTTCTCACAAAGTAAATTTGATGGAGGAAGAGGAAATCGTACTCTCAGATATTTAAATCCAAACAAAAATGTACTTTTAGAATGACTTGCTGTAGCTTTCTGTACCTGTATTAATTGTGATTAATCTTTACCCGTAGCACAGTTTGTTTAAAAGAAGGGGTAGATTTAGTTCAGAAATAATTTCTTTGTGATGTCAAAAACAACTGTACTGATGGCATTTCACTGTTGTGAGATTAAATATTTAAAAATTTAGTATGTGTACCCACACTATTTATTCATAAATATGTTCTTTGGTTCAAATTTCACTGTGTAGAGATCCAGTGATCCACAGCAGCAGGAGGTGCAATGGCAGATATCACTGAAACTTTATTTAACAGGAAGACCCATCACACACATTTTTACATAAGAAGTACTTTGATCTTTTCATGCCATTGTCCTGATGTGCCACAGGATTCTGGCTTTCAAGTTAGAACTGAGTTAATCCATTTTCTGCACAGTTATTTAGATAGTACCTGCATACTTCAAAGCATGTATGAATGTTATAGTTCTATTAATTATTCTGAAGTGCTACTGAAGTTGATTGCATGCAATGATTTTTATGTATATCTTTACCTACTTAAAAATTTCATAGCTCCATGAAATCCACATTACTCCCTCAGCCTTTCAAGTGTTCCAGTCCCCCTAGTGCCACTGCATCGAACTCTCACTATTTTTTTCAGTATCTCCCTTGTGCCGTGAGCCCTAATCTGAACACAGCACTCCTACAGGCCTCCTCTAAAGCTCTGAGGAGAGATGAAGGCTTTTGCGTTTACCAGTGCAGCCCAGTATTCAGCCAGGATTCCTCTTCCCAAGGATTGAACATATTTGTTTTTTTCAAGTTATTGGAGAATTACTCTGGTCATCACAACTACTGAAAGCTGAAAGTGGCCTCACAGTGATAGCAGCTAGCTCCCTTAACACCTCTGAATGGATCATTTATGTATGCCCAATTTTACTGAATTAATCTCCAACTCAGCCCTTCTTTACCATGGGTACTTCTCTCCTCTGGACTTTGTTGACAAAACTGCATGTAAATGGATTAAAAATATCAGCAGAAATCTGTGAGCTGACAGCATCTCCTCATTGACTGGAGTCGTGCACCAGCTGCACTGGTAGGGTTTTTTAGTTGTTCCAGAAGAGATTCTCAGATGGCCACATCTGCTGGACAGGTGTCTTCCTAAGGAATTTCTTTGACCATTGTCTGGGAAAGTACTTGTCATTTATTCTAGAGGAAAACTGGAAAATCTTCTTTTCTGTCTTTATGCCAATAAGAAACAAATTTAACATTCCTTCTGAGCATTTTATTCCAAAAGAGGAAATGATTTGTTTACGTGAGTTGGTAGCACCATTGCCCTTTTATTTGACAGCTCTGCTTGTAGTACACTTCTTTAGATGCCCAGATATCACAGTTGGTTTTCTTCTCTTGTTTGAGAGAGCTGAAAATCTTTCATCCTACCTATAAACATGACTTCTCACAACATACTAATAAGAGCAAAGAAATTATTTTTCACACAGAAAAACATGCATTCCAGAAGTCTTTAAGTAAAGCCAAACTTGAGTCTGAAGATGAAAGTCTCAAACAATAAGAATGCCAAAGGTAGAATTTTTTCAGTCTATGCTGTTTAATTAGCCAGATATTTATTGACAAATACAGAAGTGAACCTCTGGCCTGTTAGTTGTGCCTGTACACCTTTTGTGGCAGGTGGGATTAAGGGGTCTTGGTTCCAGTGAGAGTGTCATATATTCTGCAAAGATAACTAAGTGAGCAGGGAAAAGTGAGAATATAACTATTTTACTTTATTTCAGCCAGTCCCCTGCAAAGTTGAAAACTAAACTCAGGTATGTTTTCTGACTGAGTCAGGACAGGCAAAAAAAGACTATTTATCTCTATGTCAAGTCATTAAGGTGACAGGAGAGACTCATTTTATGAAGATTCTAAAATCTCTTCCTCAGCTCTTGTTCTCCCAAACATGAGAGAGAACTCAGAAAGTGAATTTTGCTTTAGTCTATTTTTCAAAATTACAATTAGGAAATTAATAGTATCATTAAAAAGAAATTAATAATAATAATCAATATTTTAGCACTGATCTTTGAAGATTTTAGAACTCCAGAAAGAGTTCTCTAAAAAAATGTTACTTAACCTCCCTAGATTTAGTCCTCTATTCTAACTACCTACAGATTTCTGAAGCTGTAGCTAATGAAGAATTTGCTTTGTTCACTGAGAACAAACAAAAAGAATGATTATTAAGCAGGAAAGTGTCATCTTGATCTGCACAACCTGCTTTTCATAGCTCTTGAAAATGTAGAAGCAAGTGCTAAAAAGGTCAGTCTTGTTTGTATTTTCTAACTTCTGTACAAGAAAGAGCAGTGCAGCCTCAGGCTAAGCCCAGTATTTTCTATTTAAGCTACTGGAACAAGTGAAAATACTACAACTGTAACATTAGGAAACTCACAAGGTGAAAACAACAAAGAAAGTTGAATATGAAGGAGACCTAAATAGGAAGAAAAATGAAAGAAGAAAAAAAGAGAATTGTAGAGGTAGCATATTTGGTATTTGCCTGCTCTACTGGAAAAGAATCTATAGAGATAGCAAAGACCATTATTGCTAGGAATTTTAGAAAATTGTCCCTGAGTATTTTACTCAGACTCTCATGCCCTCTTGCAGTGGTTGACAACTTTCTGGTTTTCAGTCTAACTAGTATTAAAATGATAACATGAAATTAAAGGAGTTTGGTGAGTGAAAGAAGAGGAAAAGGGTGGAAACCACACTGTCAATAACATACATTGAAGTATTTGGAAATAATGGGATGTAGACAAGTAACATACAATGAAAGCAGAAAGGGTTTATAATAAATGCTTCAGAGTATAGGATTACAAAAGAGTAAATGTTTTGCCATAGCAACCACTAATTTAACTGATTGTTACAATGCATTCTGTCTTACAGCATTTATAGCTGTTAAGACTAAGTTACCTAAAAATATTGCATTAGAGTTGTACTGTCAAGACAAGCTCTCAGTCAGTAAAAATTCATAGACAAATGTAGAACTTCACAGCCCATCTATTCTATAACTTCCGAAACATAAATAAATATAATAGAGAAATTATAAACCACTTTGTGGAATGCTCTGAAAGAACATACAGAACTCTTAAATAATTAATATTTCCAAAATACCTTTGAGCTGTAGTTATGGCAGATATAGTGTAAATAAGGCAAAGGAATAGTAAGACAAGGACATAATCAGGAATAAGAGACTGGTATTCCTTCTAGCTCATTACATGACATTGCCAATGTGGTTTTTTTCTCTGATTCTTTACCTTGATTAGTGACAATTGCAGCATTTCAGCAAGTAGCTTACACTGTTAAATAAGATTTAAAGTAGATTTCTGTTTCAATGCTAGTATAAAGCAGCTGATACATATATTATTCAATATGATGCACAACATCACTAATCTACTACTGTTATGCACAAACTGTAGATTTTGTTCCTATAAAACCTGATTGTTTATGATTTTTCTTTCTGGATCCCTAGGATACCACTCAGAAGAGGTCCTAACTGAAAACAAGCAAACAACAACAACAAAAAATACTTCCTGTCTGTTTAAGGTAGAGATACATCATGATCCCAGTTGCCCAGCAGAAAACACAGTAATGAAAAAATATCAGCTATTTTAAGCTTTAAAGAACAAGCTATTAAAAAAAAAAAAAAAAAGAGAATGCAGTACTGGATGATGTTACAAGTCCTTTGCACAGCTTTTAAGGTATATTCAGTTATAATCACATTCAGTTATAACAATGGACTCTAAAAAGCAGGTGGATATTATAAACTAGCATCCGACAGCATCTCAGCTGTAACATATGTTGAAATGTCTTATCCATGAATCCCCCTTCCATACTTTAGGAAAATTATTTTAAAAAGCTATCAGGTATCTGAAAGACTCATGCTGGGAAAACAGCTTTTCTAAAATATTTATACTTTGCAATCCCAACAATTTCTGCACAGGGTTGTTTCTAATGTTGTAAGATATTAGCTTTTGCTACAGTTTCCTATGTAAAGTCTATCTTCACAAACCTGTAGAATAAACACAGAAATAAAGTAATTCATTAGAAGAAAGAAATTAACTAATGTACAGAGTGTTGTGCAATGAGTACAACCAAGAATGGGCTTAAATTCATAAAATACTAGCCAATGCTGGGATTTCAAGTCTGTTAAAGTTTTAAATATTTGTGTTTATATGCTAATGAATTAACAGCTTAAATGCTTATGCTTAATGCTCCTACGTAAAGTTAATTCAACAAGATGTGGTGCTCACTCCAGTACCTTCTTTATACTGGCACATAGTTGTAAAGTTGATGCTATTGTCATTCCAATCAAAGCTAAAAGCTTTTCTGTATGAGTGCTCAAATCAAGCTGATACTAAATGTCAGTTCTTTCCTACTTCGTGGTTGAAAGCGCCATGAATTGTAAGCACAGTTAACAAGAAGCAAGGCTTTGTGTGTTTTGGAGGAACCACCTAAGCCTAGGTATTGCAAATTGAAAAAGTGGAAAGCACAAGCAGAACTGTTCAATCAGTTTAATTTCATCATGAAAAATAAAATGGTCAGAGTCCAAAATGCAGGAGTGACTATACACAAATATAAGGAATTACCTAATCACAGAAAAAATAACTTGCATTAACTTGTTCCAGAGAACAACACCATTTGCCAACAAAAATCTTATTTCATCTAAGGATGTCTCAGAATTTTTTTTTTTTAAAAAGAGTTAAAAGAAATAGATCTTTAAAATAGCTTCCTGTATCTGACAGGTATGTCAACTTATAGTAGTTACATTTATGATTCTCAAACTGAAAAGTTTTTCTATGGGAAAAATAGAATAAAGGTAAACTTATTTTATACTGACTAACTTAATTCACTGATATTTCAAAAGCATATTATACAGCATAAAACTGTGTTTAAAGATGCAGTTAAGGTAATTACCAACAGTAAAAGATCTGTGACCAGAACTTGAGTTCAGTACCTCTGCTTTTGAACTTTCCATTTTCATTGCAGAAATGGTCCTTCAGCGGATAGCTTAATGGTCTGAATAAAAATTTGAGCTGGAACTATGGCAATATACATTTTGGATAAACAGGTTTAGAAAAACAAGTTAGGGAAGTATTGCATCAATTTGTCTTTTGATTAATCCTGTCTTGCAAATTTGGATGCCAAGACCATCACACCTGAGGCAGAATCATCTTGTAAAGAGGCAGAAACTGAATTCTATGGAGTCAAAACCACCCTGAGACTTAGTTCTACAACGCAGTTGTATGGGATGCTATTCATTTAATCACACCAGAATCCTTTCAATTTAATAAAAATATGCACATGCACAAGCCAGTTAATTTAATCAGTTTCCTCTCCTTTGTCTATAAAAAGGGTAGATGGGGATTTGCTTATAGACTTGTAACATTTAAAAATCTAACTTAGGCCAATGGATCTCATTAAGGATTTTTTGAACTACTGAAAACTACTTTAAACTTAACCAGATAAAGATATGTATGTCATTCATCAAGCTAAGATTCACCTGGGTTTGATTTNTAAATAGTTTGCATGTATTTATAGGTATCATAAATAGTTTATATTATTAAGAAGAATATGTATAGCATACAATGCATATATAAAACAAATATATATCCACATGTATACACAATATCAATGTGTACATAAAAATAAAGTATTTTTCTGGGACAGTCAAGCAAAAAGCAAATATTTTCTTCATGTTCAATATTTGCCATCTAAATCTTCTATGACCATTTACAACTGTTTTATAAGGAAAAACCAGAGATGATACAAAATAGAGAAATCTAAAATCTCCTCTGATTTATGTGTCATGAAAATAACAGTACACTGTTAGAGACGTTTCAAAATAAAACAGTTGCTGGTGCCAAATATAAAGATGTTGAAACCTCAGAACATAAAGCTGAATTTCATATAGAGAGTCAAATTAAAGCTATTAAGCCAGCATTGGTCTAAGAAGGAGATGAACTAATTTTCCAAAGATACTTTGCAGGTCTAAACACAGGAAAACAAATTTAAATTAGCATAGAAAATTTCTTTGTTCTATGCCTAACTCCTCTTTACTATTACTATTCCTTAATTTAAATTTTGTGCAATACATGACACTTACATAATAGCTCAAGGGATTTGTATTTAAAGTTTCATTGCTTTGAACTCCTTTTAGTAATAAAGGATTTTAACATGGTTTTTAAAGCACACAGATAATGAAACTCTGAGTACATCTACCAAGTTAGAGATGCAAATTCAAGCAATGAACCCAGTTCTGCAAATAACCATGTTGGAAGTGTAAGGAACTATGCCATGCAAATGGGCTTAGTCATTGCTCCTAGCTCCAAGTAGGAACTTGGAATAAGTCAGTATGCCTTATTTTTTTAAATGTCCATGTTATGAAATAAACCAGAGATACCTGAATCATTAAAGTAAAGTAGAAATGAGCTGGAAGGCATAGATATTCCTCAAATGTTTTTCAACTATATTCACATGTGACATTACAGTACAGTATATTGCATGAGAATAATTTAGGAAAGATGAACATAACAGACGCAAGAAAGGCAAAAACTGGGTACGAAAACTAAGACTATAAATTCAAAGTATGTCTGAAATGGTAATGCAAAGATAAGTCTTCCTTTCTAATACAACTGTTAATCATGTGAGATTTCCAGCAACCTGTGCCACAAGCATGAGAATAAAAAGATGGATCTATGCATTCTCATAGATTAAGTCTTCAAGTGCTTAGAAATGTTGAAAATATTCCCCTAGTCTTGCTGCTCTGTTAGCTTATCTTAATTGTTTCTTCTTCTAAGGTGATTTTTATTTGGCCAGGCTGAGCCCAGTGGCAAAGTGAATTCATGTCACATTGGACTGTACTCATTGCACGACACTCTGTACTACCTGATGATGGCCTTCATCACACCTAATTGTAACTGCTTAAAAAATCAGTGTCTAGGGTAATCCAGATATCAAGGCCTCTTTGGAGACAATGGAGAGCAAAAAGCACTTCTGGAAGCCAATAGAACACAACTTAAGATACGCCTAAGAGACTTACCTCTCCTCATTGTTTACAAATAGAATGTAAACAACTAACTTAGTCACCTACCTCGTATTTGGTGAATGCTATATGAGATTAATCATGCTCTTAAGGAGAAGTACGTTTTAGAGAACATCTGACAAGACAGCTTCCTTCTTGGTTTCAGTTATGTGGATGAGATAGCATGTTTCTGGCAGAGTAAGTCAGCTGATATTATGAAAGTGCTAAATGCATTTAGCCATCTTTGAGTATGGTTTAGTAGGATTTAAAAATAAGGAGAGTCAGCATAAAATACAAATAAATGGATATTAGAAGTGAATGTCCTTAAGACCAACAGTGATTCAAGGACAACAGCATGAGAAGCTCTGTTCTGAGCAGTTTCAGAGAAACATTTAGTTTTTCCATTGCTAAAAGCAACACCTCCCCTCTGCCAGTTATACCAGTTTTGCATCACTTCAGCTCTTAAACTCTGCTGCCAAGATCTCCATTTGCACAATATACATTTATACAATGCAAACTGTGCAATAAAAATATATGATAAAAACTTATAGGATACACTAACAGTAGTCCTCAGATAATCAAAAGAGCACTGATGCAGAAGAAAGGCATGCTGCGCTAGCGATAATTCATGCCTGCATAATCTATATAAAATACTACGTTGGAGATGCTTTTACTCTGCTGGACTATATAATAGTTATGCAACAACCAAGACAAAAGGGAGTATAAGGACTTCTGATGCAGTGTGTGTCATGTCGTAATTGTCTTACTGGGGTTGTCATTTAGAACATTATAATCATACTTCAGCTACAGGTAAATCTTTAGCATGGAGATGCAAATGTCATTCTACAACATTATCAATTCCTAATCTTTTACTGTGAGTTCTAAGAATTTAGACAAGAAAATACAGATAAAATATTGATAAATATATTTTAAAATAAGAAAAAATAAAAAAAGAATGCTTTTTGATGGCTACATTTGCAATGTCCTTGCACATCAGTCATTTTCCTTACATCCAAAGCCCTTTATATTTTTTCTGAAGGTTTTGGATCTATAGTTTTGGTATCAGGGCATGTTTGGTTTTGGTTTTTTGATTATTTGACCTAGACTGGACTGGTAAATCCTAGAGTTCGTACTACAGCAAACATTATTGCCCAACTGAAATGAACTGGCCACCAAAGAGCAGCATTCCTCATTTATTTAAAAGAAAAACCACCTAACAGACAAAAATCTGGCGTCAAGGTAAGACAACACACAGATTCACAGTAGTTATTGCCTGTTTGAGACCAGTAGCATAGTGTCGGTAGACCAAAATAAAATAGAGTCATTTGTATCTCTGCTCAAAGTGTCTCCCAAAGGAAAACAGCAGCTTCCCAAAACACTGGGAAATGTCATTTTAGGAAAGCTCACTATTCAAATGGTTAAGAAAGCTAGTGAATGCATTTACTCATATCTCTACAGGCTCAGACAGAATGATCTGTGAGTCCTACATGTGCAAATGTAGAATTAGTTCCCTCCTTGAACTACATAACGCATTAATTTCCAGGTAATTGGAAGAGGAAGCAAAATGTCTTTATGTCTTTCAATCATTACATGAGCAAAGTGAACAGTCAGATATAAAAATAAACATATATTATTTACCTTGCTGTTTTGAGCTCAGAATAATTATCTGGACAAAGAGATTTTTTTCAAAAAAAAAAGAAATCTATCCTCCACTCTATAAGAACAGAGCTCACATAAACATCATCTTACTGCTCTCCATGCCTCCTCTCTCTTTCAGGCAACAGAAAATGCTGCAGGGAGTTCTCATGACAACTTGAGGACCACAAACAAAGAGTTAGTATAGGTCATATCTTTTTTAACTAACTCATGACCTGAAAGACATACAAAGAACAAGAATTTCAGCTTCTAAAGATGAGTAGAAGAAAAAAATACAGTTAAAAGTCTGGTTTTGCCTATTAGAAATGAGGATAAATAAATTAAAAAAAAAATAAATTACTCAATTTTGTTTTTCAATATGATAGTAAGTAGGAAAAGATTTTGCGGCATTTACTGAATGCACAACATGAACCCTTCGTGCAAATATGTCAATGCCCATATCCTAGTTAAAATATTCTATTATTGGCATTTCTCTCTTTTTTGTTTCTGGTTTGGATTTTTTTGTTCTTAATCAGTATTTGCACCTTGAAAACAGCATTGATCAATTAGTCTGCAGTATACTTTTAAGGCTACAGTAAGCATCCCTCTGAATTAAGATCCTGTGGTTATTCAGAGACAAACATCACTGTAAAATAGTATTAAAAAAGGGGGTGAATAAAATCTGAAGGCATGTTTTCTGGCTTGAGATAACAAAGCTCCCTTTTAAGTTCAAGCAGTAAGCATGAACTCAGGAGCACAGAGATGTGATAATTTTTTTTACCGTATCCCTCTCTGTAAATGCATTTATTAAGTGGGATGGATATCTGCTTATTTTGGAGATACTAGCTGAGCATATTTCTGTTAAAAATATCGCAACCAGGGAAGGTAGTATTAGAGCAGACAATGGAGAAGAGCTGGCTGAATATTGAATGGTACTGAAGATAGGCTAGCACCAAGAAAGTTCCCTTTATCCTCATTTTTACAACATTTGCTTTCTAGCACTATTTCTGAAAACTACTATGCAAATATACTACCCCTGATGCCTGTCCTTAGTGATCATTGCATAATCCAAAAAAGCCCTTAAAATTCAACAGCAGTCCTTCCAAGCTACAGCAACAGGGTATCTTTCAAATGAATCCAACAGCGTAGCAAAGATGCAGTGCTCATGTTCAAGGCAGGTACCAAGTCTAAAAGCAATTTTACAGATGAAAGACAAGTTATCAACAGCATAACAGCTGTACTGACATATTTTCTTTGGAAATTACCTACCGTATTCTCCAGAATAAGGATAAAAGGAAAATCTATGAAGCCCTCTGCAGCTAACTTAGCATTTGGCTACCACAAGCCATTAAATGATGCTCTGTACCTGTGCCAGGAAATTGAATGAGAACGACCCTTCACTTTATTTTGTTGTGGTGAACTGAATGACAAAGTGACTAACTCATATTTGAAATTGTATGGGAGAGAATTGTTACTCTCCAGAATCCATGAGAGCGTTTCTATTCTTAAGTACTTCTTTGAAATACATGACCTATCTAGTGAGTTTTTGTGCATCCCAAGCAAATGTTTTCATTATCTTTTCAGTTATTCTCCCAAACCCTAGAGGAAACATGCCTCAGCTTTCATGGTTCAAGACATAAATTTCTAGTAGCAATGGAAGACAAGCAATACAATACCTAGCTCTAGTAGCCAGTACCATAAGCCAGATCTCACTTGACTAGATTTCTCTTCCTTCTTTCTATTCAAGCTAAAATGTAGATAAATAGTGACATGAAGAAATGACATTAGTTTCTGTGTTGACTTCTTTTTGTCCAAATCAAAGCTGCATGTAATGTCTGTGGAAGATGCTGGTCTTGGTGTAGCACTGGTATAAATATGCTTTAAGGGTAACAACTGCTGCTTTGTATAAGCCACTTTGTATAAAGGTGAATTTTGTATAGAATAGTTTCAAACTGAAGAACTTCTCCTTTATCTTTATTTATCAGTACTACTTCTGCCATGGTAGGAAAACAATAAATATCATGCCCTTTATTTGCATAAGACCAAACTCTCCTCATACTTCCAAACTCCATAATGAGGTTTTTGAGGGAACGTTGGAATCTATTATTTTGAAGATATGAATATGTTTGTTCTGTAGGGAAAATTGAATAAACAAGACAAAAAAGTAAGCAAATGAGTGATACAGAAACCTTCACTGAATTTGGAAAAACAACAATTGTTGTGAAGAGAACAGTCTACCTTGTACTTGTGACTCAGGACTTTTGAATGAACTCTGAGGAACTCATTCTAAATATCTGAAATTTCCTATTATAGATTGATAATATTCTCAGATTTCTCCTTTGGAAACCATGAGTCAAGACTATCTAGGTGCATTAAAAAGTGTTTTTTAAATGTATTTCTGTGCCACGCACCTCATTTTTCCGAGGAAAGAAAACTCTGCTTTCTACCATCATCATAAATATAAGAAATGGTAAAGTGAAAACAAAGTTATTTTGCTTGCTAAGTGTGGCAATAAGAAGGTTCCTCTCTAAGCCACCATTCTTCTGGTTTGTGTTGATCTACACAATTCATTTTGTACCAAAAGGTAAAATGTCGAAAGAGTCAGTAAATAAGCAGATACACATGAAACTGACCACTCACTACTTCTGTTTTGAGATTCTTCTTCCCACAAAAAAAGGTTACAATATGTGTTGCTGGACTTGCAAAAATGGAGTTCTGCTAGAAATTCAATAGAAAAGATAGAAATTAAAGGACTGATTTTGCAAGCTGGAATTTACGTAGGCAACGGGTGCCCCAGAAGTGCAATATTCAGAGAAGACATTTGCCTAAAGTTAGGCTTACAGATGATAGTCCTTCCTTAACATAGGGGGAAATGGTACGTGTAACAGATGACTTGAAGGTTTTCTACTTCTGCAGTAGAATTCTTTGGTCTTTGCTTTCTTTGTGATGCCTGTCTGCATTAAAATCACCTCTGATCTCCTTCTGCCACCTCCTTTCCTCTGTTTTTTCTCATTTATTTTTCCACTGACCTCTTTCTCTTTGTCTTCCTTGTGTATTTCTTGTATGCTTTTACCAACAGATTCCATCAAAGCAGTTCAGTCATCTTCCTTCTAAGGCATTTACTGTGTTTGAACTTATCGTTGACTTAATATTAGCTCATGTCACACAGCATCAACATGAAGTACTAAAAATAACCCACAATGCAGAGATTATGAATTTTGTCTGGAGAATTTCTAAAGCTTGTAAAGTAAAAATATAAAAAATAAAAAATGTTAAACAGGTTTAAGCAGTAAGGTAGAGAACAAAATTGAGATAGAAGATTTTGAAAGCCCAAGAGCTGAATAAATAAATATCTAGCCTCTGACCTTGGACTGTTTGCATTAAGTGTAGATGCTATTTTCCAAACTTTTTATGAAGTTCACAAACTCTGTAAAACAAGACTGTTTAATTAGTAATAGTTTTTCGCTGTGTAGTGTTGAATAATGTTTCCAAAAAAACAGTATTTTCAGCTTACACAGCAACATAAAACACTTTATTTTGCCTTTGAAAGACAAAGTTATAATAGGTATTCAGGCACTTTGCCCAGGAGGAACTTTTACAGTCAAACAGCCATAATGCCAAGCACAGGAATGTACAGTACTCATTTGAAAGGGTTAGATTAGTTTTCCAAATGCTGGACTATATTTTTATAGTTCATATGAGAAAGTCATAGCTTTTTCTTTTTTTTTGTGTGGGGGGTGGGGGGGTATGTGTGCTTTTCTGACAGTTCTAAAATTAGGAAGATCCAATCACTAATGCTGGAATTAAAAAAAAGCAAGTTTTCAAGTTTTCCTCACAGTCTTTCTTTTACCCACTAATAAACACAGCCCAGTATACTTTAAATATACTCCTTCAGTCACACCTATTAAATCTGTTTGAAACACAGCTATCTCCTTAATCTGCAGATAATGGAAAAAAATAATTATTCCCTGCCTTTTTGATATTCAGAAATTTGGATATGTAGGCTTGGGATTTAAAACTCGCATGATTTTTTCACCTTTGCAAACCAAAATACTTCAGATCTCTACTAATTTCTTCTTTAAACATGACATATTTTAAAATTGATTTTTAGATTTTATTTTCACAATTTTTTCCTGAGGGAGAAGCCTTTCTGAGCAGTACCAGAAAAGATCTGTTATAAACACCAGAAGAAAATAGTGTAATAAAGTAAAAATAAGATTTTTTGTATCTTTTAAAAAATTAATAATGTTTCCTGAAAGAGGCATACGTTAGTCTCACTCTGCAGATGATAAAACAGGTCTATGAAAACAGAAAACAACAATATTTATAACTGGAAACCTCCATGTTAATAGTAGCTCTACTCAATGCTTAAATCAAACTCTGATTTCATATCATGGAGGAAATTATTATGCAATCTCCTGACTTCTGATCCTGAGTGTGGTTAATTGCCTACTTGTGGAACTGGCTTTTTTCTGAACTAATTCTATAGCACTGTTTGATATTTAAGCTCCCAAAACTGAATTCGAAGAGTATTTCACAACAAGATATTTTTTATTCACAGGATTTATTCAAGGAATTTTTTTTATTTAGTCTCCTAAACTATCTCCTTTATCATTTTTTCATTCTTCTATGTTCCCTGTTAATTCTGTACTTGTCATTTTAATATAATTTTGTTCTTTATCAAAGAATTACCACTGCAGCTTACTTGATGATCAAATGGAATGAATGAGCTAATTCATCTTTATCGTCTTCCTTTTCACTTGAAGCAGAAATCACATCTTCACTCATAAATATATTCAGATCAACACCCAAAACGTTATAGAATTAGTCTAGGAGATACGAACTTCCTTTATGCTTTTCTCAGCAAAGATTATTTTTTCCATCTGAAAGGTTTTCTGACTACTATCAGCAATTTAGTCAGAAACCAAGACATGAAAACAAGCTCCTTTCTTATTTGTTCAGGAAGAACGCTGAGCTGAAACTCTCTTAAGCAGACTGTTCAGGACAATAAGAGTTTCTTGATGGGCTATTTTTGCAAAGAAAAAACACTTAAGGAGCAAATCACTACATGCAGCTTCACACATTGCACGCTGGAGCCTTAAATATATGTTTTTTTCTCCATAAAACCAAAACTAGACAATATAATTGGTCTTAAAATGACAAGCTCATATCTGGAGATAAGAAGACTTTGTTCTTTTCTCAATTCTGCCTCTTCGTTCTTCCTCCATATATAAAATCACAAGAGATTTTACATTTCTTTGAGATATAAGAAAGAAACCAAGCATGTAGATGTCAAGTGATTTATTTAACTGTATATATATCTTCTAGGTAATATAGCTATGTTGTCAAAATAGTATTTTGGAGGCAACCACTGACACAGGTAAAGAGCACAAGTGAAGAAGGAGGTTCACTTTATTCCACGAGTCTTTGTGATACAGAGTAGAGGTGGAGACAGAGAACTAAAATAGGGACTGTTGTTTTTCTGCTAGTGTGAGGGCTAAAACAGAAAATCTTTTTCCCAGTGTATACGATGTTTTCAAAATGTGAAACAAATCTGTGCAAATTGTACTGATAGCTAAAACATATCAGCAGGTGAATCTCCTAAGACACAGCTTAAAAGAGATTTCTGATACTCATGGTTCTCAGTAACCTGAAAATTTTCCATTCTTTGGTACATGAAATACCTTAAAACAGCAAGAAGGAGTTCTTCTTTCTTTCAAATGTAACTCCCCAGTGCATACACTTACTTTTGAAGATTGTATATTCCTCAGAGCTTGTTTCTTCTTTTCCATTTTGGCTAACTGGTCAAGTGAAAACTCTTATCTCCATCAGCAAACTTTTTCTTTTCTCTGTCATCAGACAATCATGGCTGTAACAACTACAGCTATTTCTTTCTGTGACATTTTCAGAGTGCAAGAAAGCCCTTAAAAGCATTGAATTTCACTTTCCCTTCATAGATATTCATTTACCACCCATCTTGTCAGTCAATTCAAAGTCGGATTATATTCAGCTTGCTAGATTAGGGCTGCCCTGTTTGAACAACAGATGTTAAAACATTATGCAGCAAGGCTGAAATCATCTTGCTTTTTTTTCCTTAGAGCTCACCTCAGAGAGGTAAATGAAACAGTGATATAAACAAAGAGTTCAGTAGATGGTCAGGGAATTGGCCAAGCAAATAACAAGAGAGCAGAAATAGATTCAGGGTGTCACCTTAGCCCTGGGGAGTTCCTCTAAACTGCAGAATCATAGTGTCCACATCTTGCTGCAGAAAATGCTGCAGAGTAAGTGAGGTTTTATACCACACAACAACAGTTCCAGCACATCAGTATTAATGACATTTTGAGTCAAGAGTGAAACCCAGCTGACACAGACCAACCCTCTGTGTTGTCCAGGGAATATTTTCTACAACTAACTCTCATTTAGAATTCTTCAGTGCTGGCTTTCCTACCTCACAGACGTGAGCTGACAAAGCTGCAAATAAGGTGTCTATTTTAAAAAAAAAGTTAAAAAATCAGAAATTGGAATTCCTTTTTTTTTTTTTCAGATAAACGCAAGAAGGAGAAAATGTTCTTAGGCACTACAAAGGATCAGTGAAACACACCACTTTTGCTGCACTCCAGCTGAAATTCAGCTTTGCTTCCTTATCTGTCCATTGTTTAGTTCCTTTGCTGGTGGATAATATTTTTTTACCTGCAGAATTAAACATTCTAGTTTCTTTTACAGAACAGTCATAAATGTATATCCTCTGGCTTAGCTATACACAGTGCTTAAGCAATTTCTTCAAGGAGCTAAGCACCATTAGAATCAGAATCATAGAATGTCCTGAGTTGGAAAAGACCCACAAGGAGTCCAAATCCTGTCTCTGCATAGGCCAACTCCGCTTCCTTAGGGAGCCTCTTCCAGTGCTCCGCCATCCTCTGGGTGAACAACCTTTTCCCAGCTTAATCCTCCACTTGTTCATCTTCCTGCCATTACCTTTAGTCCTATCGTTGGTCAACAGAGAGAAGATATGAGAGCCTGTTCCTCCTCTTCCCCTTGTGAGGAAGCTGAAAACTGTGATGAGGTTTCCCCTCCTGCAGTCTGAACAGACCAAGTGACTTTAGCCACTCCTCATAGGGCTTCCCCACTAAACCCTTCACTAATCTTCTGACCTCCATCTGGACATTTTCCAGTCACTTTAGATTGTTTTTATACTGTGGCACCCAAAACTGCACACAATACTTGAGGTGGGCCCACACCAGTGGGGAACAGAGCAGGACAATCACCTCCTTTGACCGGCTAGCAATGCTGTCCTTGATGAACCCCAGGACATGATTGGCCCTCTTGGCTGCCAGGTCACATTTTGCCGTTAACCAGATCCCGTTCCACGGGGCTGCTTTCCAGCCTTTCACTCCCCAGTTTGTATGTACGTCCAGAGTTGCCATGTCCCAGGGGCAAAATACAGCACTTCCCTTGTTAAACTTCATACAGTGTGATTGCCCAGCTTGCTAATCTGTCTAGATCCCTCTGCATGGCCTCTTTGCCCTCAAGAGCATCAACAACTATCTCAATTTCATGTCATCTGCAAACTTAGTTAGGAAATTCCCAAGGTCTGCATCCAGATCATTTATGAAGGCATAAAAGAGTACTGGTCCTAGGATAGATCCCTGTGGAGCCCCACTAGTGACTCATTGTCAGCCCAACGTAACCCCACTTACTCTGATCTTTTGAGCCCTGCTCATCAGCCAATTGCTCAACTATCACAAAATGGTTTTACCCAGCTATATGCTGGATATTTTGTTTAGGAAGATACTGTGAGAAAGAATATTGAAGGTTTCATTGAAATCCAGAGAGATTACATCAACTGACTTTTGTTGATCAACTATGTGAATGATGTTGTCATAGAAAGAAATTATATTTGTTAAGTAGGACCTTCCCCTTATGAACCTGTGTTGGCTGGAACCAATGACAATGTCTTTTAGGTGTTTTTCAATAACTCCCAGAATAATCTTCTCCATAATCTTCACAGGCACTGAAGTGTTTCTATAAAAGTTATGGAGATCGTCCTGGGTGTTGTTGAAAGGCATTTCAAGGACAATCCAGTCATCGGAGACTGACACTTCGAGAAAGGAATTATCTCTTCCAGAGATAGTTACTAAAAGTATCAACCTTAGAATGATTCGTCTTTTGAAGATGTTTATTGTTTGGTTATAAAAGGAACCTACCATTCCTAGCCTAAACACAAATGCTTCACTCCAGATATCTAAAGGTAGGTGAATCCTTTCCTACAAGTAAGGAACACCACATCATTGCTGAAGAACTGTCAGATGTGCATTCTTGGAAAAAAATTTTAAAAAAGTACCAAGGTGAAAGCAAATTTATATGACTTTAGTGATTTTATTCACCATATATGATTCCTAGTTAAAGAGTTTTTTAAAGGATGTTGTCACTGCTTTACAAAGTGCTTTAGTGTTCATTCATACCCTCTGCCCATTTATTTAAAATATTTCTCTCTCTTGGAGTTCCAAACCAGTAGGTCATCACTGTAATGCAGTCACCAACTTTGTAGGTGTATTTCAAAAAAGGACTCTTGCACCCAGAATTTGAAAGCAGGAAATAAGCTCTCATTTTTCTAATGGGAATTGCTTAGCCAACAGCCTGTGGAGTACTTTGAAAATGCAGTTGTAAATTATTGCATGGATGTATTATACCTATGATTTTCTCTCATATGCTTTTTGTTACTTCTTCAAAAAAAAAAAAAGTCAAATACTGACTATAAACTAATTTTTCCAAAAACATTCCAACTGTACTTAATTAAATTACTGCTTACCAGATAATACTCTAGAGACCATCACTGATTAGTGTTTCTGGCATATTCACTACAGAATTCTAACTTAAATGTCTACTGCTACTTCAAATATCCTTAACACCTTTTAAAAGATGGTATATAAGACTCTATTCCATTGTTTCCACCATCTGCTTCCAAATGTACTGGTTTTCAACAAATGCTAACCCATATCCTTGAAGCAATCCCTTTATGGGGATTAAAAAAAAAAATTAAAGGAAAGGACAATTTAGGTAAACCTCCTGTCATTCAATACCTGGTGAAGTCAGCCTGAGTTTCTGAAGTTAAAGTTTCATTTGAGACCTCCTTGAGGAAAGCCTGCATCATGGAAAGGAGATTCTCTTATGTTTCTACAGACCAAACGATATAAGTTTCTTTTAACCCTTTATAAATTTAGGTTCTTCTGAGCTTGTTCTGCTTTCAACTGCACAGGTTGTGGAATAGATCTGGGAGGAGATTATTGTGGCACTTAGCACCCATAGGTTTGCTTAAGGACCTATCATTTCCATAAAGATACCAAACAATATGAAGTAGTCTCTAGACATTGGTTTCCTTGCCAGTCAGACATTGAAACTATAAGGGGATTAATGTTACTCATATCCTCAACGTGCAGATTATCTTAATTGATTGCAGATCGCTTCTCTTTTCCCTGAAACATCATATAAATCTACTGATTTTAATAACTCTGTATTTTTTTCAAGTTTTAAAGAAAACAGAGTGGTAGTAAGAGTAAACTAATATAATTTTCATGGTATGTTATATGGATTCTTACTTCATTTTACAGTTTTTGCTTGCCCAGATCTTTCCTATTTGCAAGTTATCAAAACAGAGGGAAAAATGTGCTTAAGAGCTTTAACATGGACTGGAGATGCCACTTGATTTTGCAAACTAATTTGCATTCTTTGTGAGCTGGAAATGTTTCACTCTTCTGGCATGAATGTTGCTTTTTGTTGTAATTGAGCCTTTGGTGCTGAATATCACATGTGAAACCAGGAGTTTGTTAATCTAACAAACACAAGAATGGGAAAACAAGAAATGCTTTTTTACTTGCCTGAAAAATGATAATAAAATTTTAACTTTTATTAATAATTAAATTATATTAATTATAATTATAAATAAAATTAAAATTATAGATAAATTAATAAGCTTTTAACTGTAAGACAAGACACAGGAAAAACAGTACATAATACAAAACCAAAATAACAAATCCAGAAGTAGCCTGCATGGTAATTATACATTCTTCTTGTTGCAGTCTTTTTCTGTTTCATTTCATTCTGAATATAATATGTTCTGTAGGACTGGTAATAAAGGCAAGAGTACTCTCTTTTTCTAAAACTTTAGGTCCACGAAATAAGAGCCATTAGTAAATGCCAAACCTTTTTTTCCTGAACAGAATTTCTCAATATTTTTATGTAAAGGTAACCTAGCCTTTCAGTAAAAAAAAAAAAAAAAACAACAAACACACAAAAAATCACACAAAAAACCACAAACAAAACCCCATGAGTTACATGGTCTATTTACTTCACAAATTTTTTTTTGCAGAGGAAAGGGGAAGACAAGAAAAATACACAAAGCACTTGGTACCATTGTGAATCCAATTCTCCAGTTTTCTACAGCCATAATATACCTAGATGCAAACCTATTAAAAAAACAAACGAAAGGTATGTCTACACTGTCAAATAACTGCATTCAAATTTACCCTTTGAAACCTGGTCTCTTTTTTTGGAGTTAAGCAGTATTGAGAGTAGAGCAAAAGACATTTTTTTTCCTCTCCTACACTGTATTCCAACAACATCCTAGCAAATTTTATCTCCTCAAATACCATCACATTCTCTCAGGTCAGACGATAGGCCAAAACAAAACACATCTTCAGTTACATGTTGAAAATGCACCACTCTGGTGTGGAGTTGTGTTGCACTTTGAATGGAAAAAAAAAAAAAAAAAATCATAGATCAAAAGTATTTTTTTAAGCCTTAGGGTTTGCACTTAAGGTCTAGGGGAGATAGAATGAATGATGGAATAATTAGAATCATTTGAGATGGAAGGGATCTTCAAAGATCACCTGATCCAACCCCTCTGCCATGGGCAGGGACACCTTCCGCTGGATCAGGTTGTTTAAAGCCTCATCCAGGTTGGCCTTGAACACCTGCAGGGATGGGTTTTCTACCACTGTTCTGGGTAACCTGGGCCAGTGCCTCACCATCCTCAGCAGAAAAGAATTCATTCACAGAACTTGTATGAATCTCCCCTGATTCAGGTTAAAGCTGTTGCTCCTTTACCTGTCACTACAGACCCTGCTGTCATTGGTGAAGAGATTAAATCGTATTGGTCCCAATACGGAACCCTGAGGGACACCACTCGATATTGGCTTCTGTGGAGCCAGGGACTGGGACTCTGAACTCTGTCATCAACCATTTCTCTACCTAAGGAGAGCTAGCAAAGCTGTCCCCTGGTGCTGAACACTGGGAGACCCAACATTCCTTCCTGGAAGATACTCAGAAGCAGCCACAGTGGCATCCATGCCCCATTCAGAGCGGTGTCCATGGAACAGAGCAGAGCTGATCCCAGGACTGCCAGCCCTGTGGAACCCACACTGTGGTCCTTGGGCCCTCAGACACCGCAGCTCCTGAAGCCGTTCATCTGCCTCAGAATCCTCCCTGCCAGACAAAAGGACTAACCCCAACCCTATAGCCCAGGGAAACCCTGGGTTAAATCCACACTTCTTCCTCCACTGAGCCTCTCTCTCCTCCTCTGTGCTCTCATGTGCCCTCCTGTCCCAGCCTGCGATGGCATCGCCAGCACTTGCTCATGGCTCTCTTTCAGGATCAGCCAAGAGCTACCAACTGCCTAGGTGGGAGCGGCAGAATTCCTATTACTCTGGGCACTCCCATCACCCTGGGAACCCCTGGTGTGGGGGGGTACCACAGGGTTTCTGCACACACCCAGCAGGTATGGCATCCCCATCTGTCCTGGCATCTCAGCACTCTTGGCCCTCCTGCCTCCTCTGCCTCCTGGCACCCCCAGTACTCCTGGCACCTCAGCACCCCTGTCACCTCAGCGTTCTGGCACAGAGCTCAGCCAGAGCCAGCTGGCAGCCCTGCCATGGCCTAGGCCAGGCCTGCCTGGCAAAGAAAATGGAAAGATCGCTTCCCACAAGCTGGGACCACCTCTCCTGCTTGCCCTCCCTGCTGGGCAGCCCTGGCACGCAGGCACAGCAGATCATTCTGCCGGGATGCTCCCTGCCACAGGCTTCTCACTGCCCTGGGAGTCTCCCTGCTGCTTGTCAGCCCAGCATAGCTCCCTCTCACACATCCAGGTCTGAAGCTGCTTCCAGCAGCAGAGCCTTCAACTCCTGCATCTACCCCCTGAGCTGATGAGCAGAGCCCCACCTCTGGCAGCTACCTTCGACTTGCTGCTCCACCAGGTGCTGCTCTCTGGGTCCCCCAGGGCTGCTGGCTCCCCTGTGCCTGGGGCAGATCCGTGGTTCTTCCATAGGCAACTGCTGGTGCCCTAGCAACATCAGGCCAGGATCCTGTGGACACCCCAGGGCAGTGGAAGCCCCTGGAACACTGCTGCCCCCATGGATGTGGACACCATCTCAGCCTGGGACATCCCCATCCCCACTGATGTCCCCGTGGAAGCGGACATCCACCATTGACATCTCTGTCTAAAAATCAGATCCACCAAGTCCCAAAGGGCACGAAGCCTCCAGGGGAGCCAGGACAGATGGGGCCACGCAAGACTCACAGACACAGCCTCATGACAAAAGCAGCACTGATCCCTGCCACACACCATCCTCCCACCTCGGTCATTAGCAGGGAGCTCTATCTACTCCCCAGCACTCTACTGCATCCCTACGCATCCTACAACAGCCCCACAGAAGGCTCCTCCAGGCTGCACAATCAAATCCTATACAGCATGCATGTGCCCAGCCTGTGTGGGCTGGACGTCCTTAAGCACATGAACACAATCTCTACCAGGCTGCTTTCCAGAGCTTGCTGTCTGAGGTAGAGGTAGTCTGTAGTGTGGACCTTCCCAGAACAGGCAGGAATCCACTGATCAACCTTCCCAGCAGGGAGAGGCACTCACCCAACAACTAAAAGAGCCCTGATGGTGTATATATGACAGTGGTGGTTTTTCTCTTCGTAGATCCCTTACGAAATCTTAGAAATCACTAACAGTCTGAAAAACCTTCAAGATCATTTTATCTTGTCAGAAATAAGAGGCAACATAGCAGAAGAGCCCTTGGCAGACCAGAGGGCAAAGTGATAGGCTGTACCCTATAGAGCGTGTCCAGAGAAGGGCAATGAGGCTGGTGAGGGGGCTGGAGAATACGCCCTACCAGGAGAGACTGAGGGAATTAGGGTTGTTTAGAGAAGAGGAGGCTGAGGGGAGACTTCATCACTGTCTATAACTGCCTGAAAGGAGGTTGTGACAGGGTGGGTGCTGGGCTCTTCTCACCCGTGACAAGCAATGAGAGGAAATGACCACAAGCTGTGCCAGGGGAGGTTTAGACTGGATATTAGGAAAAATTTCTTCATTGAAAGAGTAATCAGGGATTGGAACAGCTGCCCAGGAAGGTGGTGGAGTCACCGTCCCTCGCGGTGTTTAAAAGACAGGTGAATGAGTTTCTTAGGGACATGGTTTAGTAGGGAGACAGGCACAGCTGGACTCGATGATCTCAGAGGTCTCTTCCAACCTGATAATTCTATGATTCTATGAAAGCCCAAGTTTTAGCTCCACATGTGAGAAGTAAGTAGTGAGGCACAGACTAGGACCAGCTGGGACCATCACACAGGGTTCAGGCTGGAAAAAAGCATGCAGCACAGCACGGCAAATGGGAGATACATAGGCCTACATCTGGCTACCAAGGTGAGATCCATGCACGTTGTTCACACCCTTAGTGCATAACTGTGGTAAGTCTAATGTCAGACTACAGATTTTGAAATCTTTAAGAAACATAACATTAAATTTAACCGAGAAACATTTTCAGGATATGCTGGTTTGACATCAGGTATAAAAGGATCATAGAATGGCCTTGTTTTCTGTTGCTTTGAGATTTAATGTTACTTGCTACCAAGGGAGTATAATTACTGGTTTAGCACTGTTCTGCAGCCACCTGTGAGTTACTGATTAGACAGGATATGCAAGAAACAAAAGTTATCTTAGGGAAAATATAGGAATAGCAAAATGTCACTGAAACACGATTGTGTATTCCCTTTGGAAACGTTCATTTGAGGCAATAACACTTCCTCAGGAGTGAGCAATGCTTTTCTAATTGCTTATGTTATCTTGCTACTGGTGTTTCACTACCAATAGCAGACAGATTGTAACAGGCAAATCTCTGAAAACTCCAGACAGAAGCATAAACACACAAACAAAAAAATGTAATTTTAGTGATTACCTTCCAAGCCTTTCATAAAAGTAGTTAAAGTCTGATTTAAAAGCCTACCCTCTGATGGTAATGGCTTATTTGTCAGATGCTATTAAACAGTGATGATAGTCATTGTGCAGTAAAATGATTAGCATTTAAACTAAATACTGACTTGTGGGAGTGCGTTGAGAATTCTATATCATCGCAAGCAGTGGAGAGACTGGCCTGAAGACAAGCTATCTAACTCCCAAAGACAACAAGTTTTAAAATATGTTTTCTAGCTGTCCACTTTTTAGCTTTGAAAAAAAAACTATTGCACATTAACAAATAAGAAATATGACTAAATGCCAACACAATATTTATAGCTTAAAATAAAAAGGATTTGTAACAATTATAAATAAATACTGAATTAATGTTTAATCCATTTAAGACTTCACCTTTGAGTTGAAACAGAATTCTCCTAGTGACTAAATTGAATTTCATGAATGGATATTTCTCCATAAGTCCTAGCCCATAGGCATGCTTTATTATTTACATTACATTTAAATCTTAATTAATTGTTATAAATTGTATTAAGATATATTTAACTGTGATGCCATAAGAAACAAGCAAAGCATTACAAATCTTTAAAACCTTTATAGCGCCCAGAAAAAAACATCAAATAGTCATGTTGTCTTATCATCTATTTTTATATTTATATTACTACCTAGTCAAAGGGAGTCTAAAAGACTCACTTAGATGTCAACACATTATAGATGTCAGAACTTAAGCAAGAAGAATCTCCTTTGCATTAATCTGAAAAGAGTTGAATCAGGTTCTGACTTTTACAATAAAATTACCTGGCTTTCCTATATGGAGTCTTATTACATTATTTGGCTAATGAGTCAGATATTGTACTGCAATAGTTTATTTTTCTGCTTTCATAGAATATATGATGTGGAAATTTTTTCACTAGTGAATATTTGTCAGAGAAAAATTACTGCTAACCCTCTTAAGGTGGTAATGCATTGCAATTAAAATATCTTAGATTTTTTTTTTCCCATAAAATTACACCAAATTAAACAGCTGGTAAACTAATAACAACATAAAAAGAAAGACAAAATTTTATTTTTAGAGCCAAGAAATTGTAATACATCTTTATTTACCTTTATTTACAAAGAATTATTGTATATGATCTTTATTTAAAACTACAAGAAAAAATTATGAAATAACAATATTTTTTTTTGAAAGAACTACAGGTTATATTCAGCTTTATCAGCTGTTAGTATATAAATAACATGGATGCTTGATATTCCATGCACAGAATGCAATTGACACCTCACATCATTGACTTAATGAAAGCCAAAGATTTATCCTTCTTCCAAAAATCCTTTCCTATAATAATCAGTCTGGAACATTTCCAGTTTTCTGTGGAAAATACTGACATTTTCTGTATGAATGACAAGGCATGCACCTTATTTACAATGGATGCATGTAAAAAAAAAAGAATGTGATCATTCTATAGAAATAATAAACTAGCTTTTTTTTTTTCTGAGAAAGATAGTGATCCGTGTTTAAAAATCAGTAGAGGTCCTGTGTTATACTTTTCTGCAGTTAGGATCCTCTGGGTAAAAATATTTCCTTTTATTCAAGAAAATGTTATATATATATTATAGTTATTAACATACCTCTCTCAAATTTGTCAGGAATTTGCTAGCTTATATTTATTTGTATGAGATAAGATGTTTAATGGTTTTATTACTATAGAAGGTACTGGTTCATTGTTTTTAACATATTATCCTTAATAAGTATTCTCTCCATCATTATTTCTAATTCAGTCCTCAGTAATCTGCAGTAACAGATTAGCTTACTATCAAAGAACAGAAGTGCACACAAAAGCTATGTTTGGATTGGCTGCTGAGAGTATGAAGGCAGTGATTTGGTGGTTGTTCTAGATCAGAAAAGACCTTCTTCTGTTGGACTGATAGCCAACAGAATTGTACTCTAACAGACACGTAACTACGTAAACACTTTTACAACAAACTAAAGACTCCCTGAAACATTTTCACATAAAAGCACAGTAAAAAACCAGAAGATTGTCAAAATAGTTTTTATCAGTTCATGTATAGAATTCCTCCAAATTTCACAATAAATTCCATTTATTTATTTCCAAAATAAATTCACCATTTTATATATATGTAACACATATCTGATTTTGTTCTGAACAAGAAAGAAACGGCTTTGTATCACCTCCATACTATTCTTCAACACGTTTACTAAAGCTACATATATGCTGCTAAATATTTTCACTGTGGGAATCCCAAGCCAAGAAAAGCTACACAGACTTGTTTCCACCCTACTCATAGTTAGCCCCATCTGTAGCACAATGGCTGCATCAAGACCTCGTACATTTCAGTTTTGGGTCTTCTGGCTTCATACTGTGCTTTTGTTGCCATAAAATGAAACTGGGTGAGAAAGACTGGATGTTGTTTTCAGCTCAAAGTGTTTGAAATGATTTGAGGACTCTCCTGCAGGCCAATAGCATTTTCTGAAATCACAAAGATGTTAATGTATTGCATAACCCACATGTTGCCTGTAGGGCAAGTGATGGCATTTGAAAGTGCAAAGCTTTCTAGGATAGCATTAAAGGGCAGAGAGTGCAAAACCTGCAACAATCTCATCCACACTGTTTACTTGAGATGGGTCACTTAACTTCCTATACTATCCAGTAGAAAAATATCTTAATTTCTTCTAAATTGCCTTTTACAGACAATATTCATGACTGAATATGTATGGGTACCATTGTACTGGTTTTGGCTGAGAAGGAGTTAAGTTTTAGCCATACAAGCCCTCATAGTGCTGTGCTTTGTACTGGTAGCTAGAAAGGTGTTGATTATAGACCTGTGTTTTGGCTGCTACTGTGCAGTGTATCTGCCTATCTAACATTCCCCCCCCACCTCACCCTCAAAGATCAGTAGATTGGAGTGGGTGAGATCTTGGGAAGACATATAACCAGGACAGCTGACTCAGGCTGACCAAAGATACATTCCTTACCATACCCTGTCTGCTCAGCAATAAAGGCTAAGAGAAGGGGGCAGCGTTCATTATTACATTTGTCTTCCAGAACAGCCATTACATGTACTGAAGTCCTGCTTCCCAGGAAGTGGCTGGACATCATCTGTTGATAAGAATTAGATAATACACCTTTTGTTTTCCTGTCGTTCTGTGTGTGGCATTTCCTTTTACTTTTTAAACATGCCCCATAATGTTTTTTCCATCTTATTTCCTACCTTCCCTGTCCTGCTGAGGAGGGGAGTGGGTACCTGGGAAACATCCAAGGTCAACACACTATAACCATGACTTTAACATAGCTGGTTAAATTCACCCTGTTTCTTTAGGTATTTATAGTTGAGGCGCCAAAATGCAATTAAGGAACTTCCTTTAAGCAGCAAAGTCTAATGATTTGGGACCACTTCTTCAATGTTGCCCTTTACTCTCACTGTACGTACAACTGTTCTCAAAAAAACATGAGATGTTTTGAAAAGCTAATAATTTATGTTAAACACTTAATGGAAATCAGGCAGTTTGAAAATCTGCCTCTAACTCACAAGAGGTCTGCCACAGTTTCATTAACCATAACATGCTGATAGCATTACCCACTTACTGCATCCAGATATTCTCCAGATAGTGATTATAAAGCAGTTTGGCCCCAACTGAGAAAAGCATCATTTTTCAGGAAAACCCTTAAGCAATTGCTTGAAACCTTTCCTGACTGAAGGTCACTGAGTTTCAAGGCACTAATCAGAACACAACTCTAGTGCTTCCACGCATTTAAGATCAAAGATAGCATCTAATGAGTCTTTTGTCCAGACAGCAGCATCTGGATTTCTTTTTTAAAATAGATGAAAATATAAACACAAAATCAAATCTATTTATAATCTCCATTGATGACTCAGATAATATTATACTCAAAGTAAATGATGCCTGTGCTTCTTAAATTCCAACCTGAATATGAGATTCAATTTTCACCAAAGAAACATAAATACCCATATTTTTAACTTCTTTTGATGATATAGTATCTTTAGGGAAGATTCCTTTTTTGTTTTTTCTCTCTTGAAAAGATAGAATTTTTTACTTCTTCCCTTCTGGACAGAAAAAATTAATGCACTATACTTCCCAAAGAAAAGCAAATTGCCATACTGTGTTGAACTTTCTGTCTCAAAAGACCTGATAGCTGGTCAAACATGTCACCCACAAGAATTTTGGAAGTAATTTTGGAAAAAGAATTTTTCATGTGTTTAAGTGATTTTCAAAGAAAAAAAAAAAGCTAAGTGTTCAAAAGGAAGACTAGTTCAGTTCTTGCTTGTGCTTTCATTGTTGCTAACATTACAGTCACAGTACAGTGCTTCATTGTTTTCTAGTGCTTTGTTCAGTGTTATAGGAATCCCTCTATCTTTGTATTACTTGCATTTAAACTGAATTTGATACTGTAGATTGTGTTGGAAAGGTGATGCATACTGCACTGAGATAAGAACATCATATATTCATTGGATATCATTTTTTTTAATGTTGAGAATGAAAGTTATACCACAGTTTACAGCTATTACTCAATTTCTTACGTTAGCGACTTAAATGATAATAACACCCTCTCAAGATTCTGAAATTGCAGCTTGAGATGCACACAGTATTTCTCAACTTCCTCTCATCCTTTTAGAACTTTTAATTACTTTTCTGTGAAGGCAAAAGCTACCACAAAGACTCTAATACTTTATAATTATAGACAGTCTCATGTCTTTTCTAGGGAATCTCTGGCCATTTGCAATTTATTCCCATGACTCACACAGAAGTTTCTGCAGCAAGTCCACATATAAATACTGTAAAAGCTATTGAAGAAGTAATAGTTTTTGCCAGTATTATACTGCCTACTGCTCTTTCCCTGGATGGCTGAGTCAGAGTAACCCTCAGTACAGTTCTCAGCTATCCAAAATTGATGTCCAAACACTCAGAAGGGTCTCTTTTATAAAACTTGGTGTAATTCCTCCAAATACTTTTGAATCATATTACCTGTAGGAACATAGATTTATTCAGTTAGATCTGGAAGTCATAGTGCTTTCCATCTTATTTCCTGATCTGGAAAAACAAACATATTATGGAATATAGATGCCACACAGTCTAATTTCTAATTTCAGCCATTAGTATAAAGTCAAGTGCCAGTTACATCCAGAAGACACTCAGTGCTACCCTATCTTCACTAAGTCTGATTGCTACTAATTTATTTATCACTGCCCAGTCAGAGAATGCTAATGACATTTAGGAAACAGTGATACCTTCAGTATTTCAGTATTCTTAACTGAGATAAGAGTGCTTCAGCCCATCAGACCTGCTCTGCAGTAACCAGTAAATTCTTATAGAATTAACAGCCAAGTTCAGTTCCTCTCAATGCTTCATGTAAGTAGCCTAGAGATTTCAGTATGAAAAAAATTGAAAAAAATTATAGGGGTATAATAGGAGTCAATAAAGTAATGAATAATGCAAAGAGTAAAGATTGTGTATTCATTCTTTCTTTGAACAAATGCACTGCAGGCTATCAAAAAAAGTTAGTAGTGACATTCAGAAGAAAAGGTGGATCTTCACACATGGTGTAAGTAATCTATGGAAAATTCTGCCACAAAATATTGCAAGTACTAAATGGGCTGGTAAATTCAAGTGGAAACTATACAAGTTTATAGAATAATTTCTCATAGGCAGTTATTAGCTGAAAACACATCAGGATTTCTTGTTCAGAAATTCCTTGAGCTGCAAGATTCTAAACGCTGGAAGAGTATGCTGATAAATTTTAAAAACATTTATTCCACTCCTATACATTTTCCTAGGTATCTCTTTTGGTTAATATCAGAAAGACAATGCAGGATCATTTGACGTGACCTACAGTAATTTTATCTTCATCTTATCTTCTTTATCCTGAAAGCACTCCATAACCATGACCAAAAATATCTCAGTTCTGTGTTCATGCTACTGAATGAGGTTGGGCAATAGAAAATTCCTTCATGTGTCCTTTTCTAATTTCAGTCCCTGACTTTGGACTCATACGTACCAAATTTCTGTGCAAGGGCACACTGAAGGAGTCAAGAATTAGAGAATGAAATGTGATGTCTACAAAGCAAATGTGCTGCAGTCCTGAGCTGTGTAGACATAACCCAGCTGGTGCCCCTTAGTTTCTATTAGCAACATAGTTAGAGCCTCTTTTAAACAATGCCCTCAAAACAATATCTACATACCTTTTCTGTTGCAAAGCTACAGAAGCACCATCAAAGTTTGTCATAACTAGCATGCAAGATCCTGCATGTCAAAGCATGCTTAAAATGTCTGTACCTCACATGAAAACTTCCATGTTATGTTTGCTCCAGAAACTGTTCCTTTTTAGCATTATCTGAAAATAACGATAATGTTAAAATTGTGGCATATTTGAACTCTCCTACAGGAAAATAATTTTCATATAGGGAAGCCCAAGACCAGGCAATTATTCAATCAAGAACTGACAGTTATGAATGCTGGTACCATTTTTTTTTAAGTAAAAGTTACTTTTTTCTACCTTTCTTACCCTTTCTTCTATTCCACTTATCAATCAGGTTGAATAAGGAGGGCAACAGGGATGACCCCAGTAACTATAGGCCTGTCAGTCTAGCTTTGGTGCCTGGTTAGGTTAGCAANGGGATCTTGACTGGTTGGAGATCTGGACAATCAGCAACAGCATGAAATTTAACAAGGGCAAGTGTCCAGTTCTGCACCTGGGACACAGCAGCCCTAGAGACATGTAGAGACCAGGGTGTGAGAGGCTGGAGAGAAGCCCTGTGGAGAGGGACCTGGGGGTTCTGGTCGACAGCAAGTTGAACATGAGCCAACAGTGGGCCAAGAAGGCCAGCCATGTCCTGGAGTGTATCAAGTAAGGCATTGCTAGCCAGCCAAGGGAGCTGATTGTCCTGCTCTGCTCTGCAGTAGTGTGGCCCCACATCAAGTACTGTGTGCAGTTTTGAGTGCCACAGTATAAAAAGAACATAAAGCTGCTGAATAATGTCCAGAGAAGGCTACAAAAATGATGAAGGGTCTAGAGGTGACGTTGTGTGAAGAATGGCTGAAGTCGCTTTGTCTGTTCAGCCTGGAGGAGACTGAGAGGTGATCTCATAGCTGTTCACTGCCTTCTCACAAGGGAGAGTGGTGAAACAGGTGCTCATCTCATCTTTCTTGTGACCTATGACAGGATTAGAGATATTGGCAGGAAGATATGCCAAGGGAGGTTTGGACTGGGTATTAGGATGGTGGAGCACTGGAACAGGCTCTCCAGGGAATTAGTTATGACACTCAGTCTGCCAGCATTCAAGAAACATTTGGACTTCAGTCACACGGTGTGAATGTTGGGAATGTCCTGTGTAGGAATAGGACTTGGACTCAATGACCCTTTTGGGTCTCTTCCAGCTCCGGTAATTCTATTATTCTGTGATTCTATGGTACACACGTGCCTTCCTTACAAGGATGGGTAAGAATAAACTGAGAATTAATATTAGACACATTACTTAATCCAGGACTGACAGGTACTTGGATGTAGGAAGAGCATAAGAATCTACATATTGATGTGCAGAATTTCACAAAAAAAAAAAAGGAAATGAAGTGCAAAGAGTATAAGTGGCCTCCAAAGGTCATAACGGAAAATTCTATAAGGACAAGAAATAGAATTTAGACCTTTCAGTTCAATGCTTTTATCACAAGATCATCAGAAAAGGAAAGTCATCTCTGGCTAACACGGCATACTCTATTCCCAGCTGTACCATATTCTTGGGACAGTAGCTATCAACTGTTACAAAGGAATGCAAAACCTCTTTATTACAGTAATAAGACAACCTTTCATAGACATAAAGCTGAATCAAGAACTTGATCACCAGTCCACCTCTAATTAATACCTTCTCAGAGAAAATTTACAAATGCTATTATCTTGAGACCCTTTTTGTTTATATCATTTTATTATAGCCCAGTTCCTAAGATTTAAAATGTTCTGTACCCCCGAGGAAAACTGACACTATGTGTTTAGTGCATATACATATGTTTAACCTTGTAGATGAAGTTTTTCCATTGCAATTTTCCAAATGTCCAAAGTACAAGTCCAACCTAGCCATTAAAGTCAAAATTTGAAATACAGCATGTTGGGTTCTATCTCTGTCCCTAATCTCCAGTTTTCAAGTAGGAATAATTCTTCTCAACCTCTTGTGAGTGTTATAAGGGCTATTTTTAACTAACTCTATTTGTGACTAATAGTACAAATACTATTTGTAAAGTAGATGGAGATCTGTGCAGAAAAGTCACTATATGAGTTTAAAATGTTATTAGGGCATTTTTATTTAAGGAGATTATTTTGTCCTGAGTTGTACTCTAGTCAGAATGGAACAAACATTCCACAGTAATTTCTACAGCTAGATTCCTTAATGCAAATTCAGTACTGCATAAGGTTACTCTCTCCAAAATATTCTGTACAGGTATTTTGGGTCCAAGTTAAAATGAGATCAATCAGTGATCCTGTGTGCTTCCATGTGAAAGGAATATAGATAAAATATTCAGATACTGACATTTGCACTTCCAATGTCCATATTTCTCACATGAATGCTATCTTTCATTCTGTATATTAACAGGCCACAGTTCTCCAGTGGCAAGTTGAACGTTCAAGTTTTGACTGTTCTTTGCTTCCTGCTCCACTGTACATTCTTTTCTGTTATTTCTGATAAAGATCTTCATTTTTATCTTCCAACAGGGAAACTGAGACTAGTGGCAAAATATTTCCCATTTTAAGGTGGGTTAGTGTGTTTCAGTTTGGAAAAGGAGCTTTGACAGTAGTACCAATAGTTGCCTGATAGCTGGAAGAAAATGAGAAGTGATACGTAGATTAAGAACTTGTGAAGTTGTGTCCATGGATCAGACTGTGATTTAATCACAGCAGTGAATGAAGGTTTAGCTATCCTGATGCTGGATAAATCGTTCCACCACAGCAAGCATTGATTTGAAAACAACCCTTTTTCTAATAATTTGAACAGGGAACTTTGGTCTAAGTTCAAAAGATTTTACAGGCTCATTTCTAGGAAGAAGAGATTGATTTTTGGCAATGGCTGTAAAATATCAAGAAAACAAATACCATTTTTGTGCAGCTCTGTGCGTATCTCATTTCAGAACTGCAGGTCAACATGAAACCTCCTCTATCTACTTATAAAGCTGCGGCTGTCAATCATGGTTACGAACATCATCATAAACATTTAAACTACCAAAACTCCCCAGCAATAACTGACACCTTTTCCAGTCCTGATTGTCTGTGTAGATTTTAAAGTCTGCAGTTTCTCAGAGGCTATAAATAACTTTGCATGGATTTTTGATTCCCAAGTCACACAAGAAAACAGACAGAGCCCACATGCTTATTTCTATTGCCTCTCTTGTTTGACCATGTTTCACGGTCATGGTTGACAGCTGGTTTCACCAGAGTTACTCAAAGTTCATTTTGCAAGTATTCAGGATGTCTATTGACACCTTTTATTTAATTTTAAAAGTATATTATTCCCAGACATTAAGGATGTTAGTGCTGCTGAAATTCCCTTTTAATTTCAGATATTATGGTTTTTTTCTCTACTTACTTGACCGATGAAGCCTTTAATTAGACATGAGTTAGTCATTTTTTATGGCTAATTTACTCTGACTTCAGTTCAGTAGACCACTAATCAACTAACTTCGCTCTATAACCAATAAGAAATTACATCTCAGACTAAAATAGATAACCATGTGAGATGAATTGCCTTCTTTAGTATTAATTCTAACTAACTTCATGAATTTCCACTTGGATTACAGGAAGAACCTCTTTATGTCTTGCCTAAACTGTCATTAAATACCTATAAAGTCTACATTTGGGAGACTAAGGAGAAGCTGCTGCTGCCTCATGGTCAGTGTTAGTTGCTTTGTGCCGTGACTGTACAACACATACTCCAAAACACCCAAGGGGAAAAGTGAGCTTCCCTGTAAACCTTGAGAAATGCGGTAGGGAAAGTTCTTAAA
Organism: Geococcyx californianus; assembly: GCA_013389885.1. Classification (NCBI taxonomy): domain Eukaryota; kingdom Metazoa; phylum Chordata; class Aves; order Cuculiformes; family Neomorphidae; genus Geococcyx; species Geococcyx californianus. The sequence goes on along the minus strand of VWPV01011354.1, from coordinate 12,522 downwards.
ATGCTGTAAGGAGTCAAAAACCTTCTCTTTCTCCAAATGACAGATGCCAAAGGCATTGACTCAGAGATGCCTAGTGCTCCTATTCTGAGGACATGAGTTATTTTAGCAATTTTAACATTACACTTTATTCAACTGACTATGAGGTTTCATTGCATTATATATTATTATATATTTCATATAAATGCCATGTGATAGCTCACGAACAATTTCATAGATATTCATAAGAAATGTCGCAAATAATTTTATGTCGTGCAACTGCTTTAACATTTAAGAACTGGGATGGCTTGCATGACTGGAGCGCTGCAATGGAAGGATGCAAGGTCTCTAGCAAGGACAGGCCAGGAAAATAAGGAGATACAGTAACCTCGGTTACTGTTGGACAGCAATTTGAGCATGAGCCAGCAATGTGTCCTTGCAGAGAAGGTTATCTTGGTGTGCATTAGGCGGAGTATTGCAGCAGAAGGAGGGAGCTGATTCTCCCCCTTTATTCACCACTGTGAGGCCACGGAGTGCTGTGACCCTTTATGAACTCCCTAGTACAATAGAGACATGGACATACTGGAGACAGTCCACTGAAGGGCAACAAAACTATGATTAGGGATCTGGAGTATTTTTCCTATGAGGAAAGGCTGGGAGAGCTGGAACAGTTTAGCCTAGAGGAGAGAAGGCTCAGAGGAGATCTTATCAATGTACATGAGTAGCTGCAGAGAAAGTGTGAAGAGGATGGATCAGTGGTGCTCAGTGACATGACCAGAGGCAATGGGCACAAGCTGAAACACTAGAGGTTTCCTCTAAACACCAAGAAATATTTTTTCACTGTGAGAGAGACTGAGCACTGGCTCAAGTTCCTCAGGGAGGCTCCATCACTAGAGACATTCAAAAATCATCTGAAGTTATTTCTGGTCAACCTGTTCTAAGTTATTGTCCGAGCAGACATGTTAGGCCAGAAGACATTCAGAAGCCCTTCCAACCTCAACTATTCTGTGATTCTATGAACAATTCTGGAACTTTCCATGGATGGATATTTTGTTTCCTGTGGTATTTCACTGTAATTTTATCTCATTGTACTTTTTCCTTTGTACATTGCTTAAGATTTCATGAAAATGTCATAAATCTTACATGGCAATTTCAGAGACATTTCTCATGAGTGTTTCATGAAATATTTCATGAGCATTTCTATGACATTTCATGAACTTTCTTATGCTTGAAGACAAAATGTATCATCAAATATTCCATGAATAGTTCCAGAATACTATCTGAATTTGAATGGAAATTATAGCATTTCAGAGATAGTTATGTTAAAGAATTATTAATTACTTTCCAAGCAAGGGAGTGAGGTTGTTTTTTGAATATGCAACTTCCGAAAAAACAAAGCACCAAAGCATAAACCTTTGAATCTCCTCAGGAATTTTTAGATGGCAGATAGACACAAAAGGGGTGACAATGTAAATGCATCCAAGAACCTTCTACAGCCACACACATTGTCAGAATATGAAAAGACATGTCTGTTTGGAAATTCAACTTACATCCAGACATGGAGCTACTTAGGGAGGGTGCCTAGAAGAATGACTTCTTCTTTTATATTCCTTTCCACACCCATTATCATTGCTGCTACAGCTATATGTCACCAAAATTACCGCTTTGTGTATTCCAGGCTTTATAAATGGTCCTTTTCTAGTAACTTGCGGAGTGACGCGCATTAGAAAAATGCATCTTTCATTTGTGAAGTCACTTTCACATTGTGTAGTGCAATCGAGTGTGTGAGACAGAATACGTACCACTTACCAAGAGTAACAGGCTGACTGAGTTGCTCTTCAATGGTAGACCAGAAAGGTATTCAGTGACTTTATTTACCCACAAAATATCTCAGGAGATATCCAGTTCTACCTCCTACACCAGGCAAGGTCAACTATATGATTAAACCATGTTTTTCAGGGCTTTAATGAGTAAGACCATGAGAACGCTTTTAAGGATGAAGAGCGAATAAACTGTTGTTTTCCTTTTACACTGCCTGGAGCTTCTATGTTTCAGTTTATGACCATTGCCTCTTGTCCTCCCACTTGTCCTCCCACTGTTCAACACTGTGAAGAGCCTGGATCCATCCTCTTAGTACTTTGTCATAGGTTCTGCGGGATTGCCCACCCTGAAATCTTTGCTTTTCCAGGCTGAAGAAGAAAGGTTTCTTCATTACCTCCTCACAGGGAACATACTCCAAGTATTAGGAATTATAAATGCATATTCAGACTCAGCTAAAAAAATCTAGAAAAAATGAGAAGCAAATCATACAACTAGTTCTGCTAGGTCCATTTTATATCCTGTAAAGTGTGCAAAATAATTAATAGATTATTGCAATCTGTACTTAGAACTTCAAGAGTTAAAAACATTCTCCTCCATTTGCTCTCCTTGAGACTTACTATGTCTGTAAATCTTAATCTACACGCAGACATAAGTTGTGAAATACTTCCCCCCAAAGTTTATCTACTGCTGAAATGCTAATCTTTGTACCGGATTAAAAAATTCTGATAAAATGCTGTGCAATAAAAGTTATGGAAAAATATTGTACTTACAGCTATGAAATGTGTCATAGAAATTGTATTGTATTAAATCTATAATTTCATCCGTAGCACTAGCCAAACAGTGAAAAAAAGTATTTTGGATGGAGTTTTGTTTTTACAGTAACAATTTGAAGTAATAATATACTGCAACTTGGACATATGGTAAGAAAGAAGGTGCTACAAAAATAGCAAGAAGGGATGGTATAAGAAGTGTTAATGAGAAAAACTGTTTGGAAGGAATTAAATCTGTCTCTAAGCAGAGAATGTAAAAATTCTCAAGGCAAATGTGTTTTAGAAACAATACTTTTGCTCCAGTTCATGTTTCAAGCATATGATTTGAGGAAAAAAAACTTGAACCTGCTCCTATTTCTACAAAATGACAAAACCCAACCACCATTTCTCAAACAATTACTATGTCTTATAATACTTCAAATAATTTCTGAATTATATATCTGAATACCATTGCAGCTCACCATAATATGGAATAAAACGATGTGTACTTGATGACCATATCACCACCTTCTGAATCGCTTTGGACTCTTGTCAGATAGCTCAGCTCACTCACAAATTTTTTTCCAGTCAGAACTTGTCTTGGGGTAGGAGAATGTACTAAATTACTGCACCTTTACCAGCAAATAAAACAAATTAGGAACTGCTCTTGGTATTAGCTAGCCCGGCATGCAATGCATTCATGCAGCTAAACCCTTTTGCCTCACCAAACTACAAATCTTCACGACAAATGATCAAGTTTGGAGTGTTCCTTGGCCACTGCCCTCCTCCAGACCATTCCTGGTCTTTGTCTGCCAGGGTGCTGCTTTGTCTACATTGACATTTTCCCTCAGAACATGTACAGTTACTGGACTAACATCTGTGCCCAGCATAAGATTACTTCCATAGACAGAGCTAATGACTAGAACTCTATTTCCTCTTACTTTTAGAAGAACCCTAGGTAGACCTAAGGTCTTTGGTCATTCTCAATGCTCTACACAATAAAAGAGAATCTTTTTGCCCATAGTGCAAGACATCTCTCAAGGAAAAGAAACTTATCATTTCTACTTAAGATAGCCAGAAAATACAAACAGGAGAGTATGGGATGTAATAGTAGACTTTTTTTCCTATTGCTAGACCTTTCAGGTATCTCAGTTTTCTGAGGTGATGTCTTGCTCCATTGGTAACGATGTTCCCCGCTCTGATGAGCAAAGCAATCCAGTGGGCTAAAAGACCCTCCCTCCAGAGGTTATGCAGGAGCACAAGAAAAAGTAAAATATTTTGATATTTCAAGGGTGTGGATCAAAACCATTGATGCCAGTAACATGCAAATATATGTTCCAAATCTGGCTGTCATACAGTGTTTAAATAGGAAGGTGTTATAGAGTCCATATGGACCTGAAAAGTAAAGAAGTTACATGGAAATCTGCCTTTGACTCCTGCAAGATACAAATGAGTAAGCGATACTTGGAGAGCTGACAAACCTGGGCATGATAGCAGAGCATCTGAACAAGCATTAGTCAATCCTAATACTGCAAAGTAAACTTAATATCAAAGAGTTCAGGTTACAGATTATCTTGCTGTAACAATTGCGTGATATGTACACAGATTGTTTCAAAGGGAAAGAGTCAGGCTCACTGAAAATTAAATAACACCTAAAGCACATTTAGACAAGCATTTATTAAATTGTGTGGCAGTGGAACTCAATCAGCTGTCCCAGCTTATCATCCCCTATCTGAATGAATCACTAAACAACATGCAGGAGAGTGAACTGTGGTTTGGAGTCACTTCCACTGAAATTGTCAAATGTTTTCTGGAGAAAGAGGATGATAATATGAAGCTATTATAGCTGTGAATTGCCTAAAGAAATTTAAAATGAAAAATCACTATGAGTAATGCAGAAGCAACTTTGTCTAGTTAGACCTCATTCCCAGTCATTGCACCTGGCGCTGACTCTCCTGGTCTTTCAGCTCCTCACAGCCAGTTCATTAAACTCGTTAAAGTGCTGGAGATTGCTGGAGGCAGCTCTGGGGGCTTTTTAATCCTTTATATTAGATTGACAATACTAACTTTACATCCTGGAGGTTTTTGAAGTGGACTGGTGTTGTCGTATGCTAAGAATTTACATTCAAGGGTAGTATTTACTACCTTTTTTCGTGACAAAAATCCTACATCTGTTTTTTGATTTGTGTGACTGCAATGGTAATGTGTGAAAAATAGCACTTCTCAGACTGTTTATCTTTCTAATTCATGATTTTTCACTCCCCAACCTTTCTGCTCATTATGTTCTTCACATTTTATTTTTAAATCCTCACCTTCTTAAGCTCTTTTTTCCTATGTCCAGCGCCAATTTGTGGTATACTCATAAAAAAATGCTGATAAATATATTTTAAGGAGAATTAAACATTTAAAAATGAGTGCATTGAAGTTTAATTACCTTTCATGCTGATACAATCAGGCAAGTATAGGTCCTACATATAATGACTATGCGGTCTTGGTCAATGACCTACATTCTAAAATCATAATGTACTAATTATTGTAAGCATCATGAATGTACAAGTTAATCAGGTAAAAGAACCCAAATTCTAAACAATATGCAGGGATGAGAAGGGAAACAATAATCCAGCTTTTCTTGAGAGAGAATATTATGCGACCAGAATGATAGCACCTTTACAATATTACCAACGCTTGTGAAGGTGAACACAGCATGGAATTCATTGATAGTATATTCTACACCTTAACAGGGAAGAGGGTTTCATGGACAGAGACACTACTGTTGAAACAAGATAGATGACTTTAAATTTAGAAACCTAGAAGGTATTTAATTAAGATTTACAAGGACAGATAATATAAGTTAAGTATCAGATGATTATTAGAAGCATTGTAAAACATAGCTATAATAATTCTAGTTGTGTGTAACTGAGTCTTGCCGTCATTTAAAGCACAAAGAGTTTTGCAGTTTTGGTCACAGAAAACAAATTAACAAAAATTCTTGCTTCCTCAGCTAGGGATGTTTACAAATTTCAGATGTGCTTGGTCTATAGAGACTTCACACTATTTTAGATTTATTTTTTTTTATTCAGGATATTAAGAAATATTAGTGCACTGAGATACAAATGACATTAGTACACAGTGATTTATGTGTCAAAAGATTGTATATGCTACTTTTTCATGAAAATCAAACGCTATAATTTGAAGCAAGGCTCAGCAAAGCTGTTTGCTTCATCTTCATGGTATTAACCTAAGAACGAAAAGTGATGCATAGCAGTCATTAGCTTTTCAGCTATTGAACTGAATCACAACCAGAAAATTACTCAGAGTTCTGCAAAATTTTATTGAGAATATGTTTGGCTTTCTAAAGTGTGTCCACGTACATACTTCTATAAGTAACTGAAACACTAAAAGAAATAGCCACTCCATCCCACATTTACAGCAGAACTGTAAACTGCAGTTTAACTTAATATTATCAAGTACAGTGGGGTGCATCTGTACATCTGGAATGCCCAGTCCACCCCTCTTTCTAGAAAACATACTTTTAAAATAAAAAGGGATGTAAATCTACATCTTCTAACTCCGTGAAAGGTCCGTTCACATGGCTAACATACATTCAGAATGATGAACAAGACTGGCTGTCTTGACTAACTTCCTTTTACCTTGGTGGTAAATATGTGATCGTATAAATAAGCTCCATTTCCTTGTAAGTCACAAAATAGGGCACATAAAACACAATATTAATTGTTGTACACACATTTTGTGATAATTTTTTATGCCCATTCATTGTAACTAGACGAAAAATTAGAAGCATTCCAATGCACCAAATTTCTTTTACTTATTTCTTTCTTAATTGGACTGAGTTTGTGTCCATTATAGCCTAATTTCTCCTACCCCATAATCATAAATAATTTCTATAATGTCAACATAGTACTGTGTTAACTGCATGGCTACTGTTATTTAACACAGCCTCCCTGGGTGGAGGCAAATATGTTTTTCTAGGTTGGACAAAACACAGCAGATAAAGTGGAGTAAGGCAGATAAGTTATGTAATATCATATATTTCTAGCCTAGTATAATGTCATAACTTCACTCAGGATATCTTGAGCATAATATTTTCATGCACACAAACACACACAAAAATCACAGTTCTAACCAGGTTGTTTGTATTACTAAAGTCATGAGTAAATATGTTTGGATTCTTGTAAAGTTTAAGTAGTGCAAAGTTTCTATCATTTTCCCTGTAGTCTACTACTTTTGGTTTTTTTGAAGCTATAGTTCTGCTACGGTTCTACTGCCCTGAAGAGTCATTTTAACAGCGAAGTAGAGCTTGACTACCGCATGCTGCAGCACCACAGCTCTGTTCTAGAATTCTATTGAATTTCTTGTCATCTTATGGACTTTGGACTTTGTGACATATTAAACCAAGATCGTGTTGTTCATAAATTGAGGTTATGCCTTATTGACCCGTATATTAGACTAACGCCAAGATTGTGCAGTGACCTGTAAAATATTCATTCCTCTGTAACTGAGATTGCAGTAATGAGAAGGTGAAGTGTAATTGTTCTGTTATTCACTTACATGTAACTGCTAAGACATGAAAGGTCTGCTGGCAGAATTCTCCTGTTCCATACCTTTTGCCATAGCACTTTAATTTTGGGATGCCCAGTTTTCAACACTAAAATGTGCACTGCAGTGTAAAAGTTGGGTGTAATTTACTTATAAATGTAGATACTGTAAAAAACATCAAATAAAACAAATGGGGTTTCAATTTTTTTTTCCTGACATTTTCCCTGATGAAGAAAAGATATGAGTTTTGATTGGGTTTTGGTTTTTTGTTTTGTTTTTTTTTTTTTATTCTGTACATTCCCCTGACTTGTTCCCAGTGTTTATTACAGGACTATGATTAAAAATGTTTTTACTTTGTTTTTTCTGTTGCCTGATGATGTGTGTCAATCCAATGACTTTGTACTTGTTAAAGCCAAGTAACTGCTAACCTCTGAGTAACAAACAAAGAAAGTTTTAAGTGAAATTCCTGTAGTGTTAAAAAGAAAAGAGAGTATTGTGGAATGTGTCTTCAAAATCTGACATTTGGCTTTTGTATTGTTATTCTTAAATTGATTACTCTTCCCAGAAAAATGTTTATCAGATTTAGAAGTGCTAATTTGAATTTTAAAAAGAGGAATAGTTCATTTTTTTTCTCTGCTTTAATGCTGATTTGGTGCAAAAATGCTGGGCATTCTGAGTATTCTCTGATATTGTGTTAATTGGGATCACACTGGTGTGCCTTTTAGAAGGGATGATACAAGGTTTGCGTAGTTATCACCAGTTGACCCGGTAGCCCTGAGCACTATTTTCTGCCAAGAACATTCAGGGTATCTCAGAGCAATGTGTCTCTGATACTAAAGTAAATTTGATTTTGAAAAAATTACAGAAAAAATGTGTAAGTCATTTATACCAAGAGTTTATACTATGTTTTCTATTTAACCACAAGTTTTTTTCAAATGCCTCTCGTAGTTTTTAACTATTTCTGAAATATTTCTTACCTCATGACTTTTGTGCCTTCCTACAGTGAGCAAGTTGGGCACAAACAAGAAGCCTTGAATCCAGATGATTATATTTTCTGTTGCTGTATCATTTTTATTGTCTATTACAGATTCTGGTATTTTTCAAGGAAAAGTTGTATTGAAAGTTAGCAAGAATAACCAAAAATTCATGAACTGTGAGGCTGACGCTTGAAACAAATCACATTAATCTAGCACTAGATTTGAAAACTGTCAAATAAATCCTCAGAACATGATAATAAAAAAAGTAGAAACTCAACAACTTAAACTATAAATGAGACCTTTAAACAGAAATAAACAAGTCAATCCAAAATAGTCAAAATTTTACATATTACATGCTTTCTGAGCTGTCAAGGAGGACTGAATTCCAACAGTTATTCTTTCATTGAAGCAAGAAAATGAGTTAATATCAGCTCAGTGCAACCAGCCACCAATTTAATGCAAATTAATTCAAGAGAAAACTTAGTTACATCAGTCAGTACCACCTGCAGAGTCAGAAGCTGGGTTTTTACTGGTGAATAAAAGAGGTGAAGGTTAATAAGCACTTACTTGCTTTACATTAGTTAAGACATTGCCCTTTCTAAAGCAGTTTACTTTTGGAGAAGGCTTTTTATTTAGGGATTGCAGTAAGAACTAGGCAGTGTGGACCACCCATATTTTTATTTAGCATAGATTCAGTCTTAGCTGTATTATCAGTTCAATATCACCATCAAAATCCACCTAATCAGTTTGAAAATATTCTTCTATTAAAACCAGTATAGAAGCTAATTTCCTAGGTTTCAGAACTGCAGCTAAATTACTAAATTATTCAGTCCAATGAGAATCACTGAATTATGGGTAATCTGTGTACATGATTTAAACCTCCCTGAAAAACAAGGTAATGATGAACATTTAAATTTAAGCTAAACAAGCACATACCCCAGGTCAGTAAACAACAGCTGACAACGAGGTTGTATACTCATATCCACAGATTTGTACAAAGAAGAGTAGATATCACTAAAACCTAAGAACTCATTTCTAAGCAAAACTCATTTTAAGATAAACCAATTAAATGTGCCCACATTTTAAGCTATTTGAGTTAAACCTTTGAAACTTCTCTAATTTAGGTGAAATCTACACTACACCCTAACTTGTATGGAGCTGGCCTTTTTTTCCAGATGTTGAGCTATTTGAATACGTGGTGTCTGTGCACTGAGTAAATTAATTCCTTCCATTTTACCCAGCTGCTCTGTGAGAGTGAACAATATCTAATCAAATTCAACAAATGTCATTCAGACACCATGAGTCTAGTATCTATTTCCAAATTTCTGCTTCCAGTTGTCATGTATTACTATTTAAATATCTTTCAGGACTGGGACTGTTAATTTACACAATCAAGAACAAGATCCAAAAAGATACTTTCTGGATACCATGAGTGGGATGTATCCCATCTATTAAGTCACATCTATGTCTAAACTTGTCAGCTAAGTTCCTTTCCCAGACAATGAAGAGAAACAGTCACTTTTACGATATGATTCATCTAACTTAAGATATCTGTATTAGGATAAGATTCTACATCACCTATGATTTTCTTTGTATAATTACTTAGATATTGAAAGCTTTACGCATGTACAAGATGCTACCATCTTGGATAAGATGACCATCACAGCAACTCTCTTAAAAATATGTAAATTTGAAAATCAGACATCTCCTATGTCAAGAGACTAAATTGCTGTGTGCATTCATTGAATTCAGTAAAAGCATATCTGTTTGTGTCATTTTCATTCAAAAGTGCGGAAGTAATTAATAACGATTCCCAACTTTTATATGAGACGTGGGATTGCAACATTTTCCTGAACATGTTGAATAACTGTGTTCCATTTTAGCTCCAGCTAAAAAGGCTACAGTATTACTTATCCAGGCCACCAAAATGTTGAAAGTAATGTCAGTCATTCTTTCTATGTCTTCTACTGAAATGTAGCCATTGAGCCCAGTCAACTAAGAAAAGTTTATAATACAAGATGACCACTTAAGAAAGACTATGTTTACATACTTCCATTACCCTCCATGACAGTGAACTTTTGATCTCCACTTCTAAGGGCCACCAGTTCATTTTAAAACAGAGCCACAGCATAAAGCATACAGAGAGGGAGGCAGTGAAGGACATTTTCCATTCCCTTACTTCCCAGGCAAATATATTACTTCCTTGTCTACTGTTTTAATAATGAATAATTTCAAAGAAGGGCATTTAATCAATTGCTAAGGTCAAAAGGATGATAAATAACAATATATAGGTATATAAAAGAATTTATGAGGTTAATACTAATATAAGATGGACATTTATATCAGCATTGCTGAAAAGATTTTAGTCATTAAAGTACATAAAGATCGCTGACACATATCTCTCCAGCCTTTAAGATTATCCAGGCAAAGTTATCTCATCCCTTCCCTCATATTCAATGTTTGGTAAAAAATTACTTATTTCTTATGTGAGTTTTATGGAACCACCTTCAAGAGAATAACAACCAAGAGACCTGCAGAGAGAGTCTGCGTTTTCTTCCATAGTTCTCAAATTATCCTCAGCAATTCCCAGTTGTTTTTCAAGCATTTTATGTCATGTGCCAGAAAAACACAAATGATTGCTATGTGTCAGGATTTGGGCCAAAGGAAAGCATCTCAGAAAGATATGCCTCTGTTGAAGAAAGTGAGTAAGATAAGCAAATATTAATAACTATTATTAATATCATTTATAACAGCTCCCAAAAAATCTTTGTCTGGATCCAGGTCTGGTGGGCTAAACTGTGGGCTGTGATCAGGTGGGCTTCTGCTCCAAGGAGAATAATAACGATGTTCAAAATGTAACTAAGATGAGTTACATGAGTATTTATTAACCATGGAATACGTGGAACCTGTTATCTAATGAAATCTAAAGAAAAATATAACTAATGATAAGAATCTGTAGTAGCAGTCTACCCCTTCTGAGAGCTACCAGATCAGATATCTCTCAGGCAATTATTAATTCCATATTTTTACCTCTTACAGGGAGATTGCATAGGCTGGGGATTAATGTGGTGACTGCAGGAGGGTTGAATTTACTACTTAGCCAATCCTCTTTCAACCCTCAGTCTCGCTGCACGCCAGACCAGGAATCATCGTAAAATTGACTGGGGGAAAAGAGAATAATATCAGTTAGCAGCTCTCTCTGGTAGATTACTAGGTCAAAACAGAGAAGAGAAATGGGAAGAGAAATAGGAAGAAAAACACATCTTTCTCTATAGTCCTATGTAGTCTCTTTATATCTAAGTTCCTGAAACCCAGAAGTTTGTTTATTTCAGAAATATTAAAAATGAATGTTCCTGAATTATGCTTTGCATGGAGCATGTAAAATCCAAGCCAAACAGTTTTAGTTTTGTTCATTGTTTTTGTTAACACAGGCTCTCACAGGATTCCAGAGGTTAATAAATGCATTAACATGTAAGGATCAGAAGCTAATGGTAAATAAAACCTCAGTAAAATGAGTTTAGGAAGTAATAGCATTAAAAATCAATGGTTCCTTCAAAAGAGACTAATGGAACCACTTAAATTATTCTACTATTACAAGGTTTCTTATCTTAACCAATTAAGAACAGAATAAGCAAAATTAACAGAAGAGATCCACAGATCTCTGTAACTATATTAAGAATTTTTCTGTAAGTATAGTGGAAGAGAAGAAAAGCACTTAGATATAGAGTAATACAACTGAACTACCTTTTGAAACCTTCATGCCACATCCTAAGACTGTCACTTGTGTTCACATAAGGATGTAGAGAGCTAATTATTAGACTATGTTGATTTGAAAATTATGCAGATTTGGGGACTTACGAATACCATATTATTCTTTGAAACATAAAATTATCTCATATAGCAAAATTGCAGAAATATTGGCTACTGTATTGTATTTTATATCATTGCCAGGAGAAGCACAAACTTTGTAAAATGATACCGTCTTGTTGTCTTCAGCTTTATCATCTTTGTGAGATTTTGGATTATATTACACCAAAAGGGATTCTGACCAAACACTGATTGATTTATTTTTCATTGTTATCATTGATAGTAGAAGCTGGTGGGACAATAAGATAAAAATAAAAATGTGGATCTATGATCAATTCAAGAACCTGAGAATAATGGAACAGAACTGATGCAGAACACAGGAAAAGGTAAAGGAGGGAATGGAATTATATTCATTGCCGCAGAAATTGACAGACACTCAATAAGAGATCAAACAAAATTTTATAGCTCTCCATTTAAAGCTAAAAAAAAGGAAAAATAATACACGACTTATTTATAATGAACATGGCAAACCCTGGTTTTCAAAGGCAATCCACAAACTTGTGCAGACAATAGATACTGTAAACCAAGAGTGACAAACCCACCACCCACAGTCCAAATCAAGCCCTCCACCTTGT